>JAMWET010002668.1:90000-120000 GCA_024036415.1 Prochilodus magdalenae
ACAGCTGTGGGGAACTCACTGTGTAGAAGGTTACACTCATTTCTATTCATCTCACTCTTTCACGTTCAGTTTTTTTATTTGCCTGGTGTGCTTGGGTTCCACCTCAGTGGTGTGGGTCTGCGAGTGGACTCCGTCTGCTCACACTCAAAGAGCTCTCGGGAAACCGGAGAACCTCAGTGAAAACGCTCAGCGGTGCCAAAGAGGGCAAAAGACAAATAAACGCAACATGTTTCACAGCCCATTACGTAGGTGGGCTACTTGTCTGAGGACAACTACTCCACATGTATCAGAGCAGGGGCTGCACGGACATCCATCAGGGGAAGGAAATAAAGGGAGAATGAGAGAGAGAGAGAGAGAGAGAGAGAGATATAGAGTAGAGAGAGAGAGCGAGAGAGAGAGAAAGATATATATATATATATATATATATATATATATATATATATATATATATATATATAGAGAGAGAGAGAGAGAGAGAGAGAGAGAGAGAGAAAGCGAGAGAGAGAAAGAGAGAGAGAGAGAGAGTGAGAGAGAGAGAAAGATATTAATATATATATATATAGAGAGAGAGAGAGAGAGAGAGAAAGCGAGAGAGAGAGAGAGAGAGAGAGAGAGAGAGAGAGAGAGAGAGAGAGAGAGAGAGAGAGAGAGAGAGAGAAAGATATATATATATATATATATATAGAGAGAGAGAGAGAGAGAGAGAGAGAGAGAGAGAGAGAGAGAGAAAGTGAGTGAAAAAGTGGAGAGAGCTAAGAAAAGAGTGAAACAATGAAAAAAGTAAGGATAGAAAGAAATGAAAATGAAATGAAAAGAAGGGAAAGAGACAAGGAAACATCATAGGAAAGAAAGCAAGAGAATGAAAGGAAAGAGAGAAAAAAGCTGAATAGCAAATGTGAGCAAATGGGTGTATGAAAGACTGATTGAGGGAGTGAAAGAAGAAAAACAAATGTGATAAGAACGGAGGACTGAGCGAGTCAGAAAGAATGAGAAAGAGAGCAGGGAGAAGAGAGTGATGGGATTCGGTTTCACTCATGTAGACATGAGTTCTCTTTTCACCGTTCCACCTTAAATGTTGCAACAGTTACATTCCAGTGCTTCACCTTCTTGTTTTAATTTTCCCATTCCACCTTAAATGGTGCAGCAGTTTCATGCTGACAGTCTAAATGTCCAGTTTTTTGTTCAAACTTCCCTGTTCCACCTTGACTGGTGCAGAAGTTAGCCTCACCTGCTTGTTTGAATTTTCCTGTTTCACCTTAAATGGCACAGCAGGTGGGCTGCACCAGACGCGAGTTCTCTTTGTACTGAGGTGCTTTAGGCTCTTACCTTCAGTTACTCCTGTAAAGAGAGATTACAGATCCTGCTAAAGCGGGAGTCACACCTGATCCAGCTCGCTACAAGTGGATTACAGTCACGCTGGAGACCAGCAAGGAGGTACTGCACCTGCACAAGCAGAAAGGCCCTTTGCACAGAACGTAAAATCAGAATCAGGGATTAGAACCGGGATTAAAACTCTTTAAAGTCTTTTCGCTTCGGTAATGTGATTCGATGCTGCTTCTATGGTGGCACAATCCAGAATTGCACTAAATGAAGAAACTATGTATCCAGTTTCTCTGATGATCATGAGAACATTAAAATCACAGTTCAGGATATGGATGCTAGATGGGTCAGAAAGGTCGTAGAGGGTTCCTTACTGATTTAGAAAAGCTGTAAAATACTGGGAAATGGATTCCAGTATTCAGAATATTACTGTATATATAGTATATCATCTCCAAAATGGCAACTTTACAGGAGAGGGCAAAAACCTCATATAGTTTGAATGGAAGTCAATGGAACCAGACATCTTTCCAAGAGGTTTTGACCCATTTCTGTTGGTCCATTCATCATGAAACGTTCACACATTGTAAACAGCAGCTGCTGTGTTCAAATGATGCATGAAGGTAAAAATCAACAAAAATGGAGATACATGTTTTTCATTGGACAGCGACGATATACTAGAAGTGATCTCTGAGATGGGACACGGAGCATCATTTGTCTAGCCATAGTCTTGTCTACAAGCAGCAACACAAATTAATTACACAGGACAACACTTTTGGTTTATTTTTTGTTATTTACAGGATGCGGTTTGACAGGTTGTACCAGAAGTTTCACTACATGGACAAAAGTATGTGGACATTTTAACATCGCAACTACATCAGTCAATTAATCTTTTCACTTGGAAGTACACTGAGGACAACTCTTATTTTCAGGGTAGCTGGTGATGCTGATGGAAAAGGGTCTTCCCCTAGTTGTTGACTAAAATGTCTTTGTATGCGATAGCATCAGCACTGCCCTTCACTCGAACCAGGGGCCCCAGCCCCTTAGAACTAGTCAGGCAGATCTATACTTCACCATACACCAAGTCTCACTGCTGGCCTTATGCATTTTGTGTTCTTGGGATTCAGCAGTTGTCTATAGAAACTTCATGGTTATGTGCTTGATTTTACACACCTGTTAATGTGTGTGCATAAAACGCCTGAACTCAAGAATTAAGGGTGTCCACATATGTTTGGCTGTAGTGAATTTGTCTTGTATACTTTTGGTTAAATCTCAGTTATTGGATAAACATGAATAACAACCGCTTCAAGACAGTGATGTCTGGAAAACTAGTTCTGTGGTCATGTCCATAAGTTTATTTATCATTTTAAATGAACTGGTTAATTTACATTTTTGTTTTAAACCAAAATGAATGCACGTCTTCTAAAGAACACACGTCGGAATGTTTTCTTTTTCTGTCTGCATTAAAAATCTAGAGTTAATATTTTTGTTTAATTGAGTTAATATTTCTGTTAAATTGAGTTAATATTTTTGTTTAATTGAGTTAATATTTTTGTTTTATTGAGTTTATATTTCTGTTAAATTGAGTTAATATTTCTGTTAAATTGAGTTAATATTTCTGTTAAATTGAGTTAATATTTTTGTTAAATTGAGTTAATATTTCTGTTAAATTGAGTTAATATTTTTGTTTAATTGAGTTAATATTTTTGTTTTATTGAGTTTATATTTCTGTTTAATTGAGTTAATATTTCTGTTAAATTGAGTTAATATGTTTGTTTACTTGAGTTAATATTTCTGTTAAATTGAGTTAATATTTCTGTTAAATTAATATTTTTGTTAAATTGAGTTAAGATTTCTGTTACATTGAGTTAATATTTTTGTTTAATTGAGTTAATATTTCTGTTAAATTGAGTTAATATTTTTGTTTAATTGAGTTAATATTTTTGTTTTATTGAGTTTATATTTCTGTTTAATTGAGTTTAATATTTTTTGTTTTTTTGATAAATATTTTCAGTTTAATTGAGTTAATATTTCTGGAAGTGAGTTAATATTTTTTGTTTTAATTGAGTTTAATTTCACTGTAAATTGAGTTAATATTTTTGTTTAACTGAGTTAATATTTCTGTTAAATTGAGTTAATATTTTTGGTAAGTTTTTGGTTTTATAGTTTTCTGATTTCAATACAAAATTATCAGTTGTACACTTCAAGTGGCTAATATTTTAATTACAATTTCAATTAAAATTTCAGTTTCAAGTGGGTTAACGTATTTGCCTCTTAGCAAATCAACAAAATCTCAATTTGACCAGTTCAAACTTTTGGATATGACAAAAACTTTTTGTCCTGGGAAACAGTGTTAAACAGCTGCTAACAGGGGCTCAGAGTCTTTATAAACCCAACTACTTGAAATATTACATATGCTGAGAGCAGGACCCCTGTGTGCGGCAGGAAATGTGTGGCAGAACTGAACTCCAGTTCACACCAGTACGAGAGTTCTTCATCACTCATCCAGAGCGATTAGCCTAAAACCCCCGGACTTCATTAGCTGGGCCTCATACGGGCATTATCGGCAAATTAAAAGCCCATTTGCATAGGTGACAGACTACGCTAAATCGCCACTCTAAAATTAGGCTGACCTCAAACAGCCCAAGGTGATGAAAAGGCTTTAACATGAGGGGTAGGAGGGGAGGGCCGGAGCACATCTGGCCCCTGGCAGCAACCTCCGGGATTCAGGAGTGTTTTCAGGGTTTTCACTTCCTCGTTTTTTGATGTTTACGGCCCTGATTTCCTGAGCCGATTTGGCGTTCCTACCTGTCCTTGCTTTTGAAGGAAACTAAAAGCGCCGCTGCTGCTTCGTTCCAAAGGACGCTCCTCTTAGCTCAGATCGTTGCCTTTGATTACATTAGTTATGGATTTGATTCGGCGAGAAATCTTTCCCTTTTTTTCCCAGTTCCTTTCAAAAAGGGGTACGCGTGACAGAAATTGACCTTTCGCGAGAGGCCTGTAATTGAGAGCCTTTTGATAAATGTTACCTTCTCAAATCCTTCACTCTAATCTCTAAATAATACCCAGACCTTGTTATGTTTCATTATAGATGTTTTGAAGCGATACGGAGGCAAAGGGTTGCCGACGAGCGCGGCACAGATAACTAATCACTCCTGATTCGCAGGTCTTCAGGAAAAAAGAAGGAGTGGGGGGGTTTGCCTTTGATTATTCCGTAATAAAACATTTCACAGCGGCGCCGCGAGGTGACTGGCATTTCGAGGCATGGCCGCGACACGTCGGCTCGAAAACAATTTATTATAAACAACAACAAATTAGGGGCAAATATCACAGCGCTTGTTACTCAGACGTGAGCCGATTAAAGGGGCTTCATAGACCTGCTCTAGAATGTAAAACATTTCCCATAGATCCATAAACCTCAGAAGGTTATGGCCAACAGTATCAAAAATTGTGGGGTAATTGAATAGAAACTGTTTTGCACTTTCAGCTTGTTGGAACAAGGAGAGGAATCAGGTCAAAGGTTATTTCAGCCAATTACCCAGTTGTTTATAAGTAGAAGAGGAAATGTTTCATTAAGGTTTGGATTTGTTGAGTAGAGCCTTGTGAATCCTGTATTTACAGTGCTGTATAAAGACACTTATACGGTGTTATACAGCATGCATAATAAGTTTACAAGACAAAGAATGAGGCACCTGGAGACCCCTTTGAGCCCAGATTACAGCTGCCATTCAATTTAACATAGACAGGTTTCTGAAAGTAGGCCACAGTAAAGAAATCATATATTTATTAATACTAGTAATAAAGTTATAATGTATTACTAGTTTAATTTGTCGGCTATTCCTAGATCGTTTAGTGGTATTAAACAGTAATTATATGTTTATTAATAAAGTTATTAAAGTAAGATCTTAAAATCTGAAGAGCAGGGCTTGTCCACTAGTTTTATTTGGTACTTAATTATTAATTACACCGTTATTAACCAATCTAATATTAAAAATGTACAGTTAAAAAGATCAAATTTATTTGGCCCTGGCTTTTAAGTGGTTTGGATAAAAATAATTAGGTGTAATATTTGGTTACACTACCTGTATTAGATATAATTTGACCTTAACTGATATTTTTTCTATTTATACACTTAGCAGTGATCATTTATTAGTGAATCTTTATTTTAAATGTTGTATTCTGAGGTAATAAGTCTATGTAACTGAATAAATAATAACATAGTTGCATGTAAATTATAGCAAAGTAATAACAATTATTACCCTCATTTGCATTGTTGCACAACTGGGAGCTTAGAGGTCAAAGGTCACAACGGTACAAATATAGTTGAAAAAACAACTGTGGGAAACCCACAGGACAGACTCTCATCACTTAATAAGGCATCACTTAGTAAGGAACATGTGGCTCTAACTGATTTAGGCCCGGGAGTGCCTGGATTTGGGCCCTTCCTCTAATAAAGTGAACCTCCAGCCTGTGTACCTGCCCTGGCTGTGCTGGTTGAACACGTGGCCTGGATGTCCTTTTGATCCTCACAATCCTTTCATATCCGTGTGCTTACGATAACATCAGCACCGGGCCGGCCGGTGATTACAGGGGGGCTCCTGAGCAGCTGGAGCCCGCCGAGGGCTGACCTTACCGGGTTTAAAGTGCAGCGCTGGCCCCGGGGCGGCTGGAGCGCGGCTCTGGGAGAGCAGGATGTGATTAAGAGCAGACCGGCACGAGAATTCAAACCGAATTCCACAGCAAAATAAAAAAAGGGGCTCCGATTAATTAAAGAGACCAGCAGCAGCAGCCCCCTAATCATAAACCCCTCTTTATCCTACTGCACCTTGTGTTTGGAAACTTTGTGTTACCTACAGCTGGGCTCAAAGTGAGGGGCAGGGGCTGATGTCAGCGAGAGCAATTACACGAGCCGGGGCAGAGGATAAGCAAGAGCACATGGTGGACACGAACAGGTTAGAGAGAGAGAGAGAGAGAGAGGGAGAGAGAGAGAGAGAAAACTTTAACTCTTTTCTTGTGACCACCCACAGTTCAGTAGGAAAGGTGCAAGACGCTTCCTGAAGTAGTGCTAGATGATAAACCATTCATATATCACACACACACACACACACACACACATGCACACACACAAACACACACATACACACACCACACACACATACACACACACCCACGTGCACACATACAAACACACACACACACACACACACACACTCACACACACACTCACACACACACACACACACACAATCACACACTCACACACACACACACAAACACTCACATACACACACACACACACACACACACACATACACACACACAAACACACACACACCCACACACACACACACACACAAACACACACACACATACACACACACCCACATGCACACATACAAACACACACACACACACATACACACACACACACACAAACTCACACACACGTACACACACACAATCACACACTCACACACAAACACTCATACACACGTACATACACACACTAACACACACACAAACACCCACACAAACACTCACACACATGCACACACAAACACTCATACACACGTACATACACACACTAACACAGACACAAACACCCACACTCACACAAACATACACACACTTACACACACAAACACTTACACATACATATGCACACACACACTCATATATTCACCCCTAAATTGGAGTGTAGATACAGAGATAAAGCACTGAGTGAGAGTCTATAAGGATAATGTAGGTCAAAACTGCAGAAAAGGGCAGAAATAATCAAATAAAGTAATAAAATATAAATAAATACATTCAATAAATGTAATAATAATAATAATAATGGATTCCAGAATTAAATTGAGCTTATTAACATTACCAACATTGATTTATAAATGAAGAGTACTGTATATATTAATGCATCACAGTGTTTTGTGAGAAGAGTCCTGTGACCACTAATGAAGGACTAGAGGATGACCAACACAAACTCTGCATCAGCAGTTGAGCTATCGTCTCTGACTCTACATGGACCAGCAAGGTAGGAGTGTCTAATGGAGTGGACAGTGAGCGAACACAGTGTTTAAACACTCACACCAGCACAACAGTCACTAATACTAAGACATGCTTCGACATGGCAAGGAAGCGGTTTTAATGCTATGGCTGTTCAGTGTGTCTGAGAATGGGTTAGTTGATGTATAACCCCTGAGATGGACTGGTGACCTGTCCAGGGTGCTTCCTTCCCACTGAGCAATGGGTTAGGCTTCAGCAATCCTTCCCCCGCGCCCCAGGAGGATAAGAGGCTTACATGTGGAGCTGATTGGGTATGTAAACCAGTTCAGGCAGAATGCATTACAGTACAGTACAACACATTATACTTGCAGCACCATTTAAAGTTCCATATAGTACTTTTCCACCAACATGGAACAGGTTCTTTTCCAGTTCTGGCACCCTGTTTTGAACTATTCAGCACATTTTCACCAAAAATAAACAAGTTTGGAACCCAAATTTTGTTTTCATTTGATACCAAAAAATAGAAGGTTCCTCAGCATGAACCGTGACAACACACAAGGCCGTGTCAGTCATTGAGAAAAGAGAAGGCAACAATGGCGATGGCCAGTGGTCAGCTGGAGAACCTCTTCTAGGTCTTCTTATCTCCAGTAGTTGATACGTGCTTGCTTTATTGATATAAACCAACATCTGGAATAATGGCACAAATCTATAACACCTATGACACTGATGTCATATCTATTTGATGTTCCTTGGTCCGAATAAAAACTGGTCCAAATGTAGGCTGGTTCCTGAAATAGCACCAAGCTTCTAAGAAGCCTGAATGGAGCCAGTTCAAGAACCAGGGTTCTTTTAGCTGAAACAGGCTAATGGAAAGCTAACAGTAAACCAAAAATGGCTAATCTACAGTATCGTCCCACCAACCCAAACGTAGTCAATCAGCTATACCCTGCTTGTTTTCTGAGGTTTTCATCTTTAGTGCCACACTGGAGCTATGAGACCCCATGAGAGGTAAACTGTGCAAACTGAGCCTTTCAGTGAATGACTCGTGTAAAGTTCTTCCCACAGTGTGTAGAAGGCACACATGAAAGTTATCAGTCAAACATTTCCAGTAGAACCCCGCTCCATACATCAACAGACCTGCTCGGTCAAAGAGTGAAGAAGTCATTACAGAAAATTACAGAAACTGCAGGGAAACCAGGTTCAGCTTGGAGTCCACTTAGAGGCTAAAAGGTAATTTGTGGGGCTTGATGAAAAGCGGAAGAATCCTAGGTAATGACTTAATTTGCTAATAGGAATAATTATAGCGCAGCCAGAGGCTACCTCTGCTAGCTGCAAAAGAGAAACACTTAGCCCGTGTTTATCTTTGCTAATTGTCCTGAATAATCACGGAATACTGTATTGTCTTTGGAACGCACATCGCTGTGAACAGCACTATTTAATGAACAGCAAACCATAACCTTGAAAAAGGCCTGCACTGGGAATACCCTGCCGCCTCTGCGGGCTCTGTTAATATAGCGCATATTTAGATATCATATAAGCTTTGAGAAATGGAATTCCCAGTTCCAGTTGGCTTTTCCTTTTTGGATTTAGATAGCATTGTACTCATATGTACTTTCAACCATGTAACTCTGCTGCTGGTCCCAGGTTCGGGAACACCTGGTCTCAGGAAGTAGATTTCAGCGAATCTGGTGGGTTTGTTCTCCTAATGAGGCCAGAAACCACCTACTTTGTTTGACATCTGAGCAATATGCAAGATAATCAGCCATAAGTCACAAGTTTCTAAGCAATGTGTAGGCATTAATGGTGTGAGTGCATTTCGTCGGTGTGCCATTCCATCAACGTTCAGGTGTAAGGGGGTACAAAACTTGGCACTACGGTCAAGAGATGGCTTTTCCTGTAATGTGCTGTAGTTCTTTATGGTATGAATGCTCTTATTGAGATTGCACGTGCAGTTTTCCAGAAAGCAATTCATGATTTTTAAAGTAATTAATCAACCACTGACACAGTAGACAGCCATTTTTTTGTCAGCATTGTTGTTGAGTATATTACAGTTCGCATTACTAGCAAAAGTATCGACACATTTCATGGATAAGTTGGTTTATGTATTATGGCAGAACTGACATACTTGTAAGAACAGCCACAGCAGTGTGGGGGTGAAACTTGGAGCACAATGCCCCTCTGGTGATTGATTGATTGATTAATTAGTGGGGAGCTGGCCAATCAGGCCACATTGGGCTTATTAGGACGCTTGGCGTAAAGACACAGGAGCTCTAACAGTGCGTTTGAGTCAGAGGGTGAATACAGACCACAAAGTGACGTACAAACTGAGAATGATATTGTTTTTAGATTATTTTTATTGTTTTTGGCACAGAAATGATAGTGGAAACAGATTTTTCAAATGTGTGTTAATGTCATAAACTTGTTTTTGTACTCTTGTGTTTTCTACTTCCTGAAAATCTATCCTCAAAAAAGAGGGATACCACAATTACTGGGGACATTGTATTTTAATTATTTGTATTTTAAGGCCCATTGAAAGGGGACCTTTTATGCTACTGCTACATTTGCCCTGTTATTAGTTGACATCATCTTGTAACACAAATCTTATTGCCTGCCTCCAGGCAAGCTTGCCACACCCTCACACAAAACATCCAGCTCTAGCTGGGTCTACCAACTTGGACCTTGGCTCAAACTGTTACATCACTGTAAGAATAGCCACAACAGTGTGGGCACAGAGATTGTTGCAGGAGGCTGCACTGGGGCTGGATCCATCAGATCGTGATGGGCAAGCTGGCCAATTAGAGAACACTGGGCTCATAGGGAGGCGGGGCTTAAAGACACAGGAGCTCTTACAGAATGTTTCAGACAAAGAGTGAATACAGATGTACAGTATGAGAAAAATACTGTGTCTTATAAAAACCAAATGTATGTAAATCTATTTAGTACACCGCAAAACTATGAACGTTAGAAACTGGCATAGTAGGCATCCTTTAAGTGCTAATGACGCTCTATTTTAGATCTTATTATCACTAAAAGAAGTCAGCAAGTTAGCACCACTTATTTTGTAAGCAAGTCATCTTCAGGAATTTGTGCATATCGTCGCTGTCCAAAGAAAAACATATATCTCCATTTTTGTTGATTTTTACTTTTATGCCTCATTTGATCACATGATATGATGTTTACACTGTGTGGAAATTTCATTAAGAATGGACCAACAGAAATGGCCCAAAACTGTTTGGAAAGACGTCTGGTTCCATTGACTCCCATTCAAATCAAATGAGGTTTTTGGCCTCTCCTGTAAAGTTGCCATTTTGGAGATACCTGTTTTTCTTTAGACAGCGACGATATGTTGATACGATGATGGAAACACTTCACAATTTATGTCACAACTTTTCAGAAATTTCCCTGAAGTTCAATGGGAAGCACACCACGGTAGAGGTCTTTGTAAGGAAACACCAAGTGGTGTGTATGCTGTCTCTCTGGGAGATGGGTTTTCCCCTCTTTTGGAGAAGAACTGTAGCCAGCACACAAGCCTGACAATGCTGCGATTATAGCATTACTCGCGGCAGAACTGCTTAAGCAATTAAGCCTTAAAGTGCGCCATTCTGACACAATGCATCAAATGCGGCGGTGAGAAATCAGAAAAAGAGAGGCAACACAAAACACCAGAGGAAAGAATGAAAGTTCGGAGAGAGAGGAGAGGGGAAAAAAAGACAAAATGCCAACCATTTGTTTTTGGCCTAATCCTCCAACTCTCAGGAGTGTGTAATCCAGGAATGCAGAGAGCGAGCCACTCTGTATGTGGGTGT
Source organism: Prochilodus magdalenae (assembly GCA_024036415.1). Taxonomy (NCBI): domain Eukaryota; kingdom Metazoa; phylum Chordata; class Actinopteri; order Characiformes; family Prochilodontidae; genus Prochilodus; species Prochilodus magdalenae. The sequence continues at coordinate 101,127 of JAMWET010002668.1, forward strand.
GTGAGTATGTGTGTGTGTGCACGCTTGTGTATGTGTGCTGGTGGGGGATTAATGTTGATGAGTGAGAGTGGATTTCCTCCTCATTAGAGGTTATAGATTAGCGCTGGAAGTGTAGCGAAAGCTCCATCCCATTGTTTTCCAGGCAAGCAGGAGCTAGCCTGTAACGCTAGCTGGACAAGTTAGCTGGCCGTGGACGTAATGAGGCGCCGTAATTGAAATGATACAGTAGGACTGTGCAGATGAGGCTAAATTTAGGAAAAGGTCAGTCACACGGACAGCGCTGCGCAGACAGGAGCATTAGCGTTAGTGTTAGCATAGCTTAGTGCGGTGCTTTGACACTTCACTTGGACACCGCTCAGACACACGTCCTCTCATTGCTATAACAATGACGTTTTCTCTCTGGATCAGTCTCTGCCTCTCTCTCCGTCCCTCTGCTCACCCTCTAAACTCGTATTTAGAGGCAGCAGGCTAAGCACCACTGAAGGCTGGCTTCCACTTGATGCTAAATCTAGAGAAGAATGGTCAGCCTCCAGCAGAAAGAGGTCATCAGTGGATATTTCTGTAATGGCCAGTAAGAGCTGTGTGAGATTCAAGAGGTGGATGTTGAACACACACGCATGTTTGTATTTCTGTCGCTGTGGGCTTTTGCCATTTGCCTCTGTATGGCTACGGAAATGGTGCTATGCTCCACCTAACACAACTTTTACCTTAACCTCAGCAGCCAAATCATTCTAGAAGGGACAGATTTGAACATCTAGGGTCAACCATGAGTAGACTTATGAAGAGTGAAGTTTTGACATTTCTAAGCCAAACTGATGTCTCCCAAAGTAGCGTGCAACGCAGCTGGAATCCCAATAAGCTCACTCCGCCATTATGGACAATATTGGACATATAACTAAGGTCACTGAATTTTGAGTTTAACACATACAGTTGTAACCAGGTGGCTTCATAAGCTGAACCTAAGGCCTTATAAAGCAAAACACCCTGTGGTATTCAGGAGTTTCCATTCAGGACGCATCAGCAGAGTGGCACTAATGCTAGCAACAATGGCAACATAATGTTGGATTAAGCAATTCTCCTTCTGGGAATGTTCTTTTCTTGTTGAGTGATGTGCTCTTCCAAACATTAACTAAGATCTTACACTCTTATCTTCTCCTTCTTTTTGTCTTTGGTTTGACAAATATGCAACAGTTCAATCTTTCCACCAGCCTCTTAAAAAATTTGGCTAGTTTTCAGATTTGTGAATACCGTTTTGGCATATCACAAAGCTATTTAGAGGTATCCCAGGTTACGTAGTTACAGCTGCTAGGCTAAAAAAGACTAACTGGGTAAACCAATGAGATACAACGCCACCCTAAGGCAGACCAGTGATTTATCCCTAGTTGGTTAGGAATACCAAGAGTTAATACCACTGTAGGTGAAGCTGCTCAGTGACTGACTTTTACCTGAGTTTGAATTAAGAAGTCTATTGTTCCCTAATAGAAAGCATAATGTCGTTTTAAGTATATTTCCAAGGACCCCGCGCCCCCCTCCCCACCCAGAATATTGCTTTTGTGACATTCAGAGGGGTCAGGAAATTGACCAATAGATTCTGGACACCCTGTGTTTTGCCTCTTGCTTGCTTCAGTGGCAGCCAAATGTTTGGTTTAACAAATGCTCTTTTTCAAGTTTGGTCCACACATTTCCTGAGATCTTACACAAATGATCTTTTGTCTTGTTTCCCTATTCCCGGCGAAGTGTTCATCCGCTGGGTACATTTTTTAATTTTAAAAATGTGCTATGAATTTTTTGCTATGAATTAGAAGTATCCTACTAGTGTAGATACGCTTGCTAGGCCATGAGGAACCAATTGAACCAATCAGATACAACACCACCCTGGGGCAGATCTCAGTAGCATCACTAGTTAGTTAAGAATACCAAGCAGATAAAGTTGTGGGTAAAGCTCATGAATCCCTGAATTTCACCTGAGTTTCTAATTGAGTGTAAATGATTCCCTAATGGACAACTTATTATTATACGTTGTTTTTAGGCACCTCACAGAATTTTATTCCCTGAGTCAGGGAGGTCAGGTGGTTAATTAGGAGATCCCAGACCCTACTGATTGTGGGGAAATATCCCAGACATTTTACAATAAGTATTTGGTGATGGTTTCTTGTTTTGCTTGGCGTATCGATTGCACTCAGGAACTTGGGGTGGAAAATGTAAACATACCCCAATCCAGCACTAACACTTTAGCAAGCTGCACTTAAGATTATGGCTGACCATGCAAGATTATCAGTTCTCAACTTAGTCTGCCAACTTAGTCTTTGGCTTTTTTTCCTATTGTCAGTCATTCCACAAACTAGTTAGCTCTTTCCAATCTCCTGACACACCTCTCGAGACCAGGCTGGGTTACTGCACTATGATTTGCCCACATTTGTAGGTTCTCTATCATTCTAATAACATTCGGTCCTTACAAAGTCATAAATACCTACACACAAACCTGCACAATCTGTCCCTACTATCCTCCACAATTCAGCAATGCACAGGAAGAGCTGTAAGGCCCCACCAGAGATGGATGTGCAACACGCACATACACACTTGCACACACACACACCTCACTGCACCTCTAAACGTCTCCTGTCTGGCTGATAAAGCTGATAAAGGTCCAGAGAAGTGCAGTAAGGTCTCTGGCCTGAGTTAGTGGTGAAGACTACTCTACGCCTCAGGCCTTAGCCATCTTGACCAATCAGAGTCTGTGTGAAAGGCCATTATCCTCTCTAGCATGTGTGTGTGTATGTGTGTGTGTGTGTGTGTACTGAAGCAGCTAAAATGGAAGGCGTTGTGTAGTGAGAGAGGACAGCGTAATGGGCACAGACGCACGTCAGCTCGCTTCTCCTCACAGCCCCTGCCCTCGGAAATGACCCATTATTTACACACACACACATAAGCACTTCATTAACACAAAAACCTCACACGCAAACACACCGCTCTATAGTCTCGACTCTTCTCCACTGTGAACACAGCACCCACGCTCTTAACCCCTTAACCTCTCGACCTCAGGGCTTATTATTCCGGTAATATTAACGGAATACCACTGTGGTTTTCAAATGAATCTCTATCTGACGGATCTGGGTTGCATCATTACCAGGAAAGACGACTCTGATGTATTTGCGTCGAAGAGAAAACCTGTTTACTTGACACAAACCTTCATGAAACCTTCATGCCAAGGTGTCTGGAAAGAGGACTAGTTTTCTGAGGGATGAATTTGTGCTGGTACGTTTCCAGCATAGTGGCATGGGTGTTACAGAATCCTCCTTAATGTGCATCACTATGAAAGAGCAAACTGAACTTCTTTCTGCTTTCTGATATGAAATTGTGTGCTTTTTTTTTGGTCATGTATTCAAAAGTTGGAGAGGGCTTTATAAGAATGGTCTTGGTAGCACATTCTGATATGGCTATCCCAATATAAAACCTGTATTGATAGAAGGAACAATCAATAGTTTTGGATTTGCTTTGGGTAGGCCAGCGCATGAAATACCGTCTGGCATTCAGGGGGTCCCATGTTGGTTGTAAACTCACTTAGCGGTGCTTATGCTAACTTGAATGCTAACTTTAAACTAGAATGTTTGACAATTCTTCTTCAGGAAATGCTCTTTTGTCTTAAACAGATTAACTAAGATCTTACACATCAGCTCTTTTGTCTTCAGTTTGGGGGATTCACCAAACTTTACTGAAGTCTTTGTCAACTGGGTGAATTTTCAGGTTTTAGAAGTATCCCTTGCGTAGATGCAGCTGCTAGGCTATGAAGAACTAACTGGATAACCCAATTAACTACAGGCATACCAGTGCTGTATCTCTATTTAGTTTAGTGTATCAAAGACAGAAGCTTGACCTTTCCCTCTAGAAAATGTGACCTTTCAAAGAATTCACTTTATTTGACCCTATTGAACATCATAAAGTCATAAGAGATTTTAGATTTTGAGGGAACGCTGGATTTAAACTGCAAGTTACAATGTCGGGTGCCTCAATTTGTATGGGTTAATCAACCAGCAACTGTTCCCGAGTTCAGCTCAGTGCCGTTCATCATACAGCACCACGCCCCTTTGCCACTAGTGTCACAGGTTCCGCGATCGGAGAGTTGATGGTGCTGGAACCGCACCAAGTATTCCAACCCGAAGCCGGAACCATGTTGATGGCAAAGGGCTATCAGTGACCATCACTCCAGTGACTCCCACCAACCGTGCCATCACATTCCTATCCTTTTATAAATTCCTTTTGAGACAACAGACATCCTATCTGGAAATACAGGCCCAAAATATCATTTGTGGGAAACCAAAATTCGACAGGTAGAGCCTAGACTGACAAACGAGAAAAGACCAGCCCTTTAAGCAAGTAGGTGCCATCACACCCAGAACAGGCCTGTCGAGCCTTCCTCTTTAAGAAGATGTGAGGATTTAACAACCTTTAGCCGTGCAGAGAGCCGGATAGCAGGTGAGGTGGAGTTCACGCGAGCGGGTCGAAGGGGGGGGGTGCCTGAGAGGTATCCGTGAGCGCGAGAGAGGGTCAACACCTCTGGAATAGAGCTGTCAAATTAGGAGCCCCTCGCTAGCTCTGCTAACAGCTACTAATTGGTGACAGCTAGCACACTCTGTTAAAGCACCCTGGCTTAAGGGCTAAGGCGTGCCACGGGGGCAAGCGTTTCTATTTGATGACATTGTGCGCGCGTGTGCGTGTTTTGACACTTCCTCTATCACGGCCCCGGGCGGAGGTGATCTCTCACCTAAACGTTCTCCCTGTTAGTCACGGACTCCATTAGAAACAGGTATCTGATTCAAATAATAGCAGTGTGAAAACATGAGGCAGATATTTAAGTCTCTTATCGGAAGCTATTTAAAGCCCCTTCCTCGCTCGCTCTCCCCCCGTCCCCCGCTATATTTTGCCTCCCAAAATTACTGTGTTGTCGCAGTTGAGCCGACTCCATTTTCCATTTTTTATAAATAGCCAGAAGAAAAGTATTAATTATCCTTGTACAATTTAATGCACCGCGTGTTTTAACCTTTCAGGTTTCCGGTAAACAGTGGCATAACCAGGCATATCCGTGCTAGCAAATGTGATTTATGACAAGAATCTTTAATTTCTGTTTTTAAATAGGTTAGACGGCAATCTGCATACATTTAAATACACCCGCTTCCTCCACCAACCCCCTCCACCTCTTCCCCCAACCTTCCTTGTCTTCAGGGCCCTCCTTTAATATTCAAGGATGATTTTTGTCCACATACATTTCGGTGTGTGTCACCTTAGATTAAATTATTACCGTTTTTCGCGGCTCCTGCATTGCAGGCCCCGGGCCCTTATTTACTAGAATCAATGAAACAGTAATGAAAATCCATTTTTCATACTCTCCGCTCCTGCTGACTTTTATTTAGTTAGCTGTGTCTAAGCAAGCAATTCATTCCGCCTAAATGCCACCCCAAGAACAGGCATTAGCGCGGTAAGGGTTAACAGGGATTAAGATGGCTCATACACACACACACACATAGTTACACACACATTGGAGATTAGAGTGATGTAGATTGCTCATGCTCCAGGTTGTAACACCATGTTGCTGGGAAAACCACTTGCTTTAGTGCAGCCCATATGCCTACAAGCGTACGTGTAACTGTAAATACACTGTGCTATAACGGATAGTACAGGCAGTGGGGCCGTGTAACACCTGGATGGGGTGGCCAGGTGAGATTGTACTGGGGTGGGTACATTTATTCACGGTCTAGCATTCACCGCTATTACGGAATGACACATAGCTTACCTTGATAAACAGTGGTATCACTGTGCTATTGCTATACACATAACCACACCCCTTGCTTCCGAGCTCCCACTGACTAGTACTTCCTGTTGCGCATAAGGCTAACCCCATCCCTTCAGAATAAGAGTCTTCTAGGAATAGCGCAGTAAAAATAAAAATAAATGGCAAACCTTTAGGTGAAGGGTGTCTATGTAATACATTCATAATGCCATACATAAACACTTCATAACATGGTAATGCATGTTTAAATCAAGATTCATAAAGTGTGCATGTTTTTAAAGTGTGCATGATATTAACATGGAGTACTATGTCATTTTACTGAAAGGCAATTTTCAAAATAAAAGTCCTCATTTATTATTTTGACGATCAGTTTTGTTGTCAGAGAAATGTTTAATATTTCTGGACAGGTGAAATAAAAAAGTGCTTTGACTTTTATGGGGTTTATTTTATGTTTTTTTTTTTTTTTTGCATTTTGTTGTTCATTTACTCACAGTTTGTTTAAAACAAGGCTATACTTAACACAACGTACTTAACACATTGCTTTTCTGCAATGCTAACCGGATTTTTTTCCTATATGTTATGCACTTTAAATGCTTCCTGGACACACAGTCATGCCCCCCAAAGTTGCCTGGGAAAAACCCCCATGATGTAGCTGTAGGTTTTACTAACACTGAATGTTGTCACTTGTTGCGTTGTGCAACAATGTCCCAAAGTTCAGTTGGATATCCAGTGTGCCATATCTTGTAGAGCTTCATTCTGGTAATGTCTTAAGTCTTGACGTTGATTTCTTCAGTCTTAATGTCATTCTACACTCATCATCAAAAGATAATAGCATCACCCAGAAAGAATCAAGTGACAGGAATGAAATTGTTGTGTTGGAAAAATCCTTTGAAAGCCAACTACGCCTCAAAGAAGAGTTCGAAAGTAGTTGGAGCAGTTGGAAGAGCTGGAGGGGGTTGCATCGTATGGCTCCGGGAGGCGGGATGGTCTTGTTAACACAATGACCTATGAACCACGGATAGGTGTGTCTGAGATTCAATCACTGACCCAACAGCCGTCTTCACAGACGTTCAGCAAGCAGTGATGCCCTCCACAAGTCGTCCTGCTGGTGACAGCACCACTAGCAGATGGTTGCTCGATGCAGGACTACATGCATGCAGATCGCTACGGCGACTGCCCTTAACACCACGTTAACGTCGCCAGAGACTGCAATGGTGTGAAGCCAGGTTCGTTACAATCTCAGGACGTTATTTATTACAAATGGATGCATTTTCATACTTATGAGCAAATAATACGCTGGTCTGATTCTGGTCCAGTCCTGTGCTGAAAAACTCCCGAAGTCCTCTATTCTGTATCTAGAACATTATGATCTATGATAAGCCGAAAGCATTGTGGATCTGTCTGGAGGCGTGCGGTGCTTATTTAGTCTGAGGCTGAGGTAAACAGCGGGCGAATGTTTGTTTATTTGTTTAGGGGCTTGCGGAGGAGCTTTTATGTGTTTGCCGTGCAAATGTTTACTAACAACACGCAGGTCATTGACTTTTACTCAGTATACGTATCTAAAGCCTGTTATTCCTTCATGTTTACCCTCGCTCTTCTCTCCCTCTCTCTCTCTCTCTCTCTCTCTCTCTCTCTCTCTCTCTCTCTCTCTCGCTGTCTCTCTCTTTTTCTATAGCTCTCTTGCTCTATTTCTCTCTTTCTATCTCTCTTTCTCTTTCCTTTCCCTGCTCTGTTTTTCCATCTCTCTCACTCTTTCTCTCTTCTACTTTGTCTATCTGTCTTTCCTTCACTCTCTATTTCCTTCTCTTTGTCTGTCTTTCCTTCTGTCTTTGCATTCTTTCTCTTTTCTTCTCTCTGGTTTCCTTCCTTCTCTCTATCTCTCCCTCCCTCACTCTTTCTTTCTCTGTTTCTTTTTCTTTTTCACTTTATTCTACCTTTTTTCTCTCATAGACCTTTACTCTCCCTCTCTTTCTGCCTTTCCTTCTCTCTCTCTCTCTCTCTCTCTCTTTCTCTCTGTATCTCTCTCTCTCTCTCTTTCTGTATCTCTCTCTCTCTGTCTCTCTCTCTGTATCTCTCTCTCTCTCTCTCTCTCTCTCTCTCTGTCTCTCTCTCTCTTTGTCTCTGTATCTCTCTCTGTATCTCTCTCTCTGTATCTCTCTCTCTGTATCTCTCTTTCTCTCTCTCTCTCTCTCTCTGTATCTCTCTCTCTGTATCTCTCTCTCTCTCTCTCTCTCTCTCTGTATCTCTCTCTGTATCTCTCTCTCTGTATCACTCTTTCTCTCTCTCTGTCTCTCTCTCTCTCTGTATCCCTCTCTCTGTATCTCTCTCTCTTTCTCTCTCTCTCTCTCTCTCTCTCTCTCCTCTCTCTCTCTCTCTCTCTCTCTCCCTCTCGCTATCTCTCTCTCTCCTCCAGATCTGATGAATGCTTCCTGACAGTGTACCTCTCGGTTCCTGCTGGACAGCACTTTTAATTTAAGCTTTATTTAAGGCGTATGTAAGTGTACTGTTCAGGGATGATAATGTTAACCACATTTGGAGGGGGGAATGTGAAGACGAAATGGCTGGAAGCGTACATATTCAAATTAGGGGCGGAGTAACGGGGACAATCAGCCTTACTGGGTCACAGCACATGTTCCCCAGATACTGCTACAGACTGCCTCTAAAGCTCAGAGACACGGTTTCCCAATCTGCCTCTAAGGCCCCATCCACGGGTACCCGAATTTTCTGTGTTCCCTGTTCATATCAGCGGCACTTTCAAAATCTGTTAACACAAGAAGGCAGAATCTCTTACCATACCAGCCAAGTAGGAGGTGAAGAGATGCTGCATCAAATTCAGACCATAATAAAAAAGAGGTCTTGTTGATCATGGGGCCCTAGATGCTAAACAGCCAGTGTTTGTTTTCTTCCCATCGGGGTAGTAAGCAGATGAATCTTATTGTAAACACAGGGTCTATAGAGTTATCAACCCTTATTGGTAATATTAGAGTACCCCAGGGATCAATACTGGGCCCTCTTTTAGTCTGTCTTAATGATGATACTCTGATTTATGCACACCCTACATCTAAACGGCAAGCAGCGTAGACCTGACATGCAGTGTGCAGTGATGGTTCGTGTTTCACAGCAGCTTAGTGATACTTTTTATCATCTTAATGTAAACAAAATGGTGTGTATGATGTCTGTATATAGGAGATCACTCAGCAGATGACTCCATACCACATGTACCAGGGGAAAAGCTTTTAGACTGCAGATATCATGGCATTACAGTTTACTCCTGTCTTGCATTCAACTACAAATCAGCAGGATATTAAATGTAGTGAACTTTAATTTCTCAGATGAATTTTTTGCCATATTTAATCACTGAAGCATCAACAATATATTATGTTTAACTAAACGGCTTTTCCAACTAGGCTCATGCTAATAGTCTGCCATATAAACTCATACGGTCAGTTTATCATAAGGCTTGATGTGCTTGATGGGAAGTTTAATATTGTATACAAAGTAATTGTTGATATTAAATGAATCTGGATGTATACTGATATTAAATTAAACAGGATCTGGCCAGTAAGTGTTTTTTTTATGTGTGCAATCATTATAAGGCATAATAATATCAATGCAAACAAACACCAGTGCAGTAAAAACCAATTTTCAAATAGACGACTGTGGGTCCAACCAATCAACCATTCATTTCTATATAAGGAAAGCCTTATATACATTTTATATATGTTAAGAAAGGTCTAGGCCAGATTTATCAAGTGTTCTCACATCATAGAATCCTTTTCACCATTGTGTTAAGAATAAAATCCCAAATAAGAAAATTTGTTATTATTAAAAACTTAAGTTATTTTTGAATATTAGATTAGCATTGAAACTACACAAGTGGGTTTAACATAGAACCTGCCCCGAAGAATGGTAGGTGAATGAGGGCCACTGAGTACAGTTTCGCTATGGGAACAGTGAATGGCATTTCCGAAAATGCCAACTTTCATGCGCTACATTAAACAGTGCCAAACCCCAAACATTTGTCCTGCATACAGTGCCAGTCAATTGTTTAGACTCGGCTACTCATAGAAGCTTACCTTGATCACTAAACACACCCATTTACAGGGGTTGGACAATGAAACTGAAACACCTGGTTTTAGACCACAATCATTTATTAGTATGGTGTAGGGCCTCCTTTTGCGGCCAATACAGCATCATTTGGGCAGCCATGGTTTAATTTTTTTGGATACAGTCCGGGTTAGCACCCAAACATCCCTTTCAGACAGCTTCCTCTTGCATCCACAGTTAATCCTGTTGGATGTGGTTCGTCCTTCTTGGTGGTATGCTGACATTACCCTGGATACCGTGGCTCTTGATACATCACAAAGACTTGCTGTCTTGGTCACAGATGCGCCAGCAAGACGTGCACCAATGACTTGTCCTCTTTTGAACTCTGGTATGTCACCTATAATGCTGTGTGCATTGCAGTATTTTGAGCAGAACTGTGCTCTTACCTGCTAACTGAACCTTCACACTCTGCTCTTACTGGTGCAATGTGCAATTAATGAAGATTGGCCACCAGGCTGGTCCAATTTAGCCATGAAACCTCCAACACTAAAATGACAGGTGTTTCAGTTTCTTTGTCCAACCCCTGTAGTTGGATGTCTAAACTTGTAGCAGGTAATGTACATTCCTCCCCAGACTATCAATAAATACTTACGAGGTTGTCAAAATACAAATAATGCCACAAATAAACTACAAGCAAACACTGGAATGATGTTGCATAAAATTATTTCTACTATTAATATTTACCACTCTTATATAACAACAACAGCAAGTCAAACTTCAACCTGAAGTTTGTTGGTCCATGTGGGGTATTTTGGTGAGGTTCCCTTATGATGTATGGTGTGTTAGCTCCTTAACAACTCATCATTAAGCAGATCCAGCGATGAACAGAGGACAAATGTGTGTAGGGCTAAACATAGCAGGTTTGGAAGGACAGCAGCAGGTTTTAAAAATGCTATTTAATTATCCCTATAGAACATTTAGCCTCGGCCCAGAGTTCCCAACACGGGGAACAAAATGATGCAGACTTCTCCAGTAAAGAGCTAAAGGGATTTGTATGCTGGGAAAGTCTTGACGTAGAGGACTACAGTACAGCTTAAGAGCATTTCAAATGTTTTCATTCACTGATGGCCTCTGTCTGTGTCCTCTATTACAGATTTATATCTTTTACATGGTCGCCAGCTTTATTCATCTTTTATATCACCCACAAATACACTCCTCTCCATCTAGATGGCTTTTTAAATGGGCGCACGCCTGAGCGTGTGCGTGCGAGGTGGGAAGGGGGCGTGCTTTCCCCCAGCGTGTGAAGAAATAAAATTTAATAACTGAATAAAAATGTAAATAAAGATTTGCTTAGAATGACTTGTCCATGAAATCATTCTCCCTCCCCCCCTCCTGAGCTAATACCCTGATAGGATATATCCCGGGCGCGTCTGATTCGGCGGGTGACCTTTCGCAAACGCTCTCTCCCCCCTTGATTAAAGACGTATTAAATTTGTTTAAATAAAGCTCGTTGTAATGGCACATCATTTGTAAGAAGCTATTAGGGGCCCGGAAAATTGTGGCAGTGTATTTGCATGAAAATGTGCCGCGCTCAGACGGAGGGATCGTTCCGGAAAAGGGTGGCGAGGAGACGCACTCACCTCCATCACTCGTCCTGACAAAGAGCAGATGAAACTTTATGCCCTACCCAGTCCCTGAAAGAGTACAGGAGAGAGAGAGAGAGAGAGAGAGATAGGGAGAAGGAGGTGGGGGGTAATATCCTGTAAAACCTTAATTTGACAGATAGGCCCCACCCACTCAATCCTTTTCTGAATTATACATCTTTACTGCAGCCTTTTCAATCCCATAATCCTTTTCCAAACTGTCAGATACCTGCCATATGTACAAAGCCAGGTGAGAGAGAAAGAGAAAGATAAGAAGAAGGAAAGAAAGAGGAAGGGGGTGAGAGAGAGAAACAAGGAAGCAAAAGGCAGAGAGAAAAGTAAAGGGTTAAAAAGTGAGAAAAAAGAAAGAAAGAAAGAAGGATAAAGTGAGAAGTGGAGAGATAGGAAAAAGAAAGTGAGACGGAAAGAATAAGGAAGAGGGAGCAAGAGAAAGATGAAGCTAAAGAAGGAAAGAAGTAAAGGTCAGAGAGGAAAAGACAGAGGGGAGAAGATAGAAAACCTGATAGAAACAGAAGAAATGAAAAACGAAGAGAGATATAGAAGAAGAGGGATAGAGAGAGGGAAAGAAGAACAAGGAGAGAACAGGGTAGAGAAAAAGACAAGAAAAGAGAAAAAGAGGGGAGATAAGGAGAGCCAGAGCAGGAGAGACTGAGACAGTGAGAGAAAGAAAGAAAGAAAGAAAGAAAGAAAGAAAGAAAGAAAGAAAGAAAGAAAAGAAGGAAAGAAAAAAACAAAGAAAGAAAGAAAGAAAGAAAGAAAGAAAGAAAGAGAAAGAAAGAAAGAAAAAAAAAGAAAGAAAGAAAGAAAGAAAAGAAAGAAAGAAAGAAAGAAAGAAAGAAAGTAAGACAGACAGAAAGAAAGAAAGACAGAAAGGAAGAAAGAAAGGAAGAAAGAAAGACAGCAAGGCGGAAATACGGAATGACAGAAAGAAAGAAAGAAAGAAAGAAAGAAAGGAAGACAGAAAGAAAGAAAGAAAGAAAGAAAGGAAGAAAGGAAGAAAGAAAGAATGAAAGAACAGTAAGAGGAAATGAGAAAGGGAGAGGTAGTGAAAGTGAGAGAGGGAAAGTAATTAAGTACATGTAAAAAAGATGGAATGAAGGGAGGGAGGAAGGGAGGGAGAGAGGGAGGGAAGGAGAGAGGGAGGGAAGGAGGGAGGGAAGGAGGGAAGGAGACCGGGGTAATATCATGTAAAACCTTGATTTGACAGATTGGCCCCGCCCACTCGAACCCCTTCTGAATTATACACCTTTGCCACACCCTCCTTAATCCCATAATCCATTTCCAACCTGTCAGATACCTGCCATGTGCACAAAGCCAGGTGAGTGGGGAGGAGCGGAGCAGACAGGCGTTTGGAGAAGTGACCCTTTAATGAGCTAAGCTTCCTCAGCCAGTCTGAGCCAGTCTTTAGCTGCCTTCACGGAGACGGTATTATCCCACAGAGGAGCTCACAGGTCTGTGGTGCTGCGGGGATATCCTGGCTCGCTTGTTTTACAGTACAGCGCAGCAGCACACAGCTACGACCACGGCTACAGATATTCAGAGATCTCACTTCATTTCCGGCAGAGCATTTAGAGCCCGCACCGAGTCCCCAGAGGCACACAGGGTCACGCCAGCCTCTCCGCAGCTAGGGCCTTCAGAATGTCCACAGTCCCCAAACACACCACCGAACATGTGCTCCCAGACACTCCTCCCACAGGACCTCGTCCTCTTCCCCCAAAGCTGCAGAGCAGAGAGACTGAGCGGTCGAGCTCCTCCCTAGTCACTCCCTACACTACTGGGACTGGTGGAGAGAGTAGTGGTACTCCCTGGGCTGCTCTCCACTTCCTACGCCACTCAACACAATCTAAACACTAGCGAGGATGCTGTTTATGTACGTTGGCGGTCTGACCTAAGTCCTCAGCAAACCGTGCTGCCAGCAACTGCCTGAGGTTTCATTATACATCAAAGCCCGCCTGCAGGTCCTCGCCAGCCACCTTCCTCCAGCTAGAGTCTCTGCTGCTCAGCCTTGTACTGCTTTCCGTCCTCATCTTCTTGATCATTCTCCTTTGCTGTTGTCCATCACAATGTTCTTTGAACTTCTCCTCAAGCTCTTGGATGAGTCTCCGCTTCAGAGCTTCAACATGAATTCATAATGAAGTGGTGTTACCTCAGGGGATGACTTGGGAACACCCACTCCTGTATAAGCTGTTAGGTGTTATGAGTAAGGCTAAACACCAGCCAGCGTGCCACTGGCGAGGCAATTGGGCTCATGTCGGGCTATACCATTTGTCGGAACTCTTCAGAATGCTCTTTGAACCAAATCTCGAACACTTGGACCCAAAGGCCTGGTGCATTATCCTACTGGAGTAGCCCATCATTGTGAGGGTACATGAGGTCCATGAAGGTTTGCAAATGGTCACCAAGCAGTGAAACTTAGTGGGCATTGGTCAATGACAGGTTTTAGTGGACTAGTTGGACCAACCCATGCTATGAGGACACACCCCATTCAAGTATGACACCATGGACAGTGTGCACAGTGCCTTGTTGACCACTGGAATCTATGGGGTTACGGGGTCTGACACACAAGCACCCCACCATCAGCCGAAACAATTGGCCCTTGGTGATTTTAGGCTGCCACTTGGTTTGACACAGGTCAACATGCTTTTCCCGTTCCACAAACTTTTGTATGCTGCTGGCTTTTACCATATACAGTTCCACAGTGAGACACCGAGTCTGGCATCTTTTGACAGCATCCGCTACATCCCGTATACCCGCATACCCGGCCTTCGGAACAGAAGCAATGGGAAGGTCTCTAATAAGTGTGTAGCCTTTACAGAAATAAAGATTCCCCATTTGTTTGTCTCGAGTGGTTTCAGATGGACATAACTACAATTTGCTTGCCTTGATGTTGGTGGTTCGCCTGACACGGGGGGTAGCAGAGGGGCCGGCGCGAGCTACAGAGAAAAGAGAGACACAGAGTTCTAGAAAAACAAGTCATTGCCCAGTGAAAGCTGTTTGAGGTCTTGTGCACGGGGTGTTTGTGTGTGCGCGATGGTGGGCCGCGGTGTGTTCAGCGGAGCATGCGGAAGCCGAGTTTCTGACAGAGGGAGCGGGAGGCTGTTTAGAGCTTTAAATCAGGCAGCAGGGCCTGAAACACACACAAGCACCGCACACACACACACACGGGAGGAGAGACTGCACACCCTTCTTAAATTGGGCTGCATATAGGGAACTGTCTGCTGGTCACATCAAATAAACAACAGCGCCGAATGCTCCAACCCAGCGCTCCGGCTAGCGTTCCATTACCCATCAGCACCGGGGCTGCCGCGGACGTTCAGAGGCAGTGCGGTGCTAACAAGGCCCAAACAACAACAGGCGTATGGTTCTTATCCAACTTGGCTATTTGTTGGACTTACTTTGCTCAATTTTGCTTTCTCCGTACCTTTTCCTCGGACCACCACAATAGGAAACAACGCGGTTTGTCAGGATTTGTCAAAGCACAGCCGCAAAATGGGAATACTGTAGAGTGTACAGTCTGTGTTTGCCAGGTTTTCTGAAATCTGAAAGTCAGTTGAGATGGCAGACCCGAGATCCACTGAATCTTGTTATTCAACTACCTTTTCTGAGAGATGGTTAACCAATAGCTTTCTCCACCTCACTCAAGCATCTTAGACAGCAAAATAGAAAAGTAAATATCAAATAGTTGTTAGCGGGGCCCTGCCTATGGCTGGCCCTTAAACAGTTGCCCGATTGGGCACTGATTTAAACCTTGGCCTTAATAATCTTCTCAAATTTTATGGGCTATCTAAACCATTTACCATTAACAGAATAGTTGCACCCAGAAGGAATAAACCCACGGAAATGAAACTTGGTGGGTTTGAAATCATGAGACATGCAAATGATTCCAGTTTGGCCATGTATGAGACATAAGCAAGGACGGGCCTTAGCACTGTACCGACAGCCATGATTGGCAACATTCAGCAAGCAGTGCTGCCCTCCATGGGCCGTCCTGTTCGTGCCAGCACCATTGGCAGATTGGCTGACGACATGCATGCAGACCATTACAGTGACTGCCCTTTACACCACAACAGCATCACCAAACACTGCAGTGGTGTCGTTCCAGAACGACAACTCAGAATGGCAGTGGGTCATCTTTGGTGCCAAGTCCCGCTTTTGTCTTGGTGGAGACGACCAATGAATCCATGTATGGAGGCACCGCGGTCAGCACCAAGATGAACGTGTTCAGAAGGCCTGTTGTCACTCCACCTCCACCCCTACTGCGCCATCTGCAGAAACTGTGAGAGAATATTCAAGCTGCATGGGGTGGATTATCATAGAACACCATTAGGGGCCTCTACAACTCCATGTCGAGACATCTGGCATGTTGGGTTAGCAAAAATTGCGATGCCAAACTGAGAGACAGACTTCTGTATGTGTAGCTCAATAAATATTAATCATATCAGTCTAAATGTATCTTCATTTATTCCTCCTAGTGACCTTTATCTTCCTTCCCAATAGCCCTGCAGTCCCACACTTCCTTTCGCTGTGTGCATCTTTTTAATGATGAGTGTATATATGTAGGGTATAGATGTATAAAACCACAAATCACACACAAAAGCACATTAACAGTAGAAGTTAAAACAGCAGTCCCCACCTCTAGTAATACTGACTGTAACTGTGTCTTGTACAGTTAAATATAATAGGCTTTTTCCAAAATGTGCCATTCCACCTTATTTGATGTACCAGTTGCTTGAATCAGAAATTGCAATAACAAGCTAACTCAAATCCAGCACGACTGTGCGAATAAACTCTTTATCTTTTCTCTTATTAGTGATACCCAGTAGCAGCAATATGCTACAGTCTCAGAGGTTGCTTGGAGATTAGATAGACTGGACGTAAGATTTAAAAAATTAAGTTGACACCAATAGAGTGATGGAATTATATTACTGTTTTATCACTACTGTATAAGAAATGGTGTAACTCTGTGTTGAGCTGCTAGCGAGCAATGAGGCGTAAAAGGGGAATGTTGAGAAGCCTCTGTTGTGAAAGCACAGCTGTAGCTTATTTATTTCTTTTACGGTATGTAGCTGACGCTCTTATCCAGAGCGACTTACATGGATAACCACATTACAGGTAGGCCTATGTAGTGTTAGGAGCCTTTCCTAAGGACTCTTATGGGTGTAGCACAGACCGGGACTTGAACCCCAGTCTCCCACAAATGGTGGTGGCCCCCTGGTGGGCAGCAGTGTTATCTACTGAGCTACACCCACCACCATTTCAATATAACAAACAGCCTTTAAACACCATAAAAACACTTGGGGTTAGATTCCACTAGCCAACCTACAGCCGTTCACATACATACATTCATTTCTGTAGAAGGTCCTTCGGCCTTTACAGTAGAGTAAAGCTGGGATCACGTTTGATGTTCAGGATGTGGAGCAGGGCTCATTTTCCTCTACAACCAGCCACCCCTGCTGACAGTGAGTGTTTGTGTGTGTGCTGAACAGGAGCGTCTGGTCAGTGTGTAACGGATAAGTGAGCAGTCAGGTTAGGGGACCATTACCTATGCGGTTTGGTGGTTGTGGGCAGCGGGTGATGTAACGACACCTGACACGTTTGCCCCGGTGTGTCAGTTGGAGTGTGTTTGTGTGCATGTGTGTTTTGTAATGGCCGTTAGTGATTCACGGTTCACTTCAGGAAGGCCTGATACCAGCCAGGAGCGCTGTGACTCATAACACAGGAAGCACCTTTGCATTGAGAAACCTTGCCGTGAATGTGTGGGGGGCTTTGTTACAATATTTATAAAGGTTCTGCACTTGGGGAAATACCTTAGCTCACTGATAATAATGGAGTACATTGTGGTTGTAATTTTATTAGGTCATGGTGTATGTGTTTAACCATTTCAAGGCCAAGTAAAAAAACTTGAAATTGCTAGTCTGCAATTACATCAATTGTAATCTCTTCATATCCTCACTCTCCAGGCAAACCTGTGTCTCCATTTTGGTTCATCATTTGCATACAGTGCCTGTCATTTACATTGTGTTGCAATTTGATGGTCAATTGACCAATAGAAATCCTCCAAAATACATCCTCTTGAAGTTAACAGCCCTCCCAAAGCTTTAACTCTCCTGCATAGCTACCATTTGGAGATACATGTTTGTCTTTGGAGAGCGACGCTATGCATTCCATTCCAATGGTGAGCCATAATGGCGGACGCTTCGCCCTTATGCCTTCTCCAAAGGGCAGCTGAGGGTACACTCACTCCAGCTCCATATAAGGTCACCTGTGTTACACCTCCACAAGCACCAATAACAGCTGTGATTGGATTTGGCATGGGCTGGACAAGTTTCTGGATGTAGGACACATCAATGTTCAGACACTCTTGCATTAAAGAATTGGTCAATTGGGCCAGATTGGGTGGGTGACTTCCCAGGCACAATTCTAAAGAGAGTTTCCTGTAGACTGGGATTTTAGCCACTGCTGGTACACGTGTATGATTGTATGCTTCCATCCACCTGCAGATTCAGCTACTACCTTCACACTAAGGTCTTTGGCCACGCCTGAATGCTCAATCACTCCATTTTAGCCTATCATTAACATCTGCTTTGGGATCCGTTTTCCACACATGCAATGAGACATTTATTGCACTGTACCACCTCTTCTCCATCTATGCATCCCGTCACTTACAGGTATTTATGACCCCATGATTCTCGTGCAGGAGCCTGAAGTTACTACAACCTTAAACACTCATCTTTTGTCCAGTGAACTTGACTAAGCCGAATGTTAATGTGCACTGAGCTACAACAGCCATGTTTTTGTTTTTAGGCATTCAATTTTAAAAAGAAATCTAAAAGTCACTCTATGGAGCCGTTAAAGGCTTTGAGAGGCTTTGTTGTACAGGATCCTGTTGTACAAGGATAGTTTCTTTTTAGTTACTACAAGCTTTTTCATTCATCTGCTGCACTGTTTGCCAATGTGCTCTGGGGTAGTGCTGGTTGGAGTTCCTGGTGTTCCATGCTGAAGCGGGGTCCAGGGACTCAGGTCAAGGTTGCTGTCCTAAGCACTGCAGTATCTGTGGCATGATAAGTCTGAAGGGTCTCTTTATCGAGGGTTAAAAACACCCAAGGTCTCATCATACTGTTGTACTTCCTGAATCAGCTGTTATTCATACTGTCCCACACCATCCAGCACTGGCCAAGGCACTGTCCTGTCCTCCACCCTACCTTTATCCATCTCTCTCTTTTTTCTCTCTCTCAGGTCAGCTATAACAGCATCAAAGGCCGAGTCAAGGCCTTTAACACAATGCACAGGAAAGCTTCTACGGTCTGCTGCCGTTTCCTCTCTCTCAAGGGGAAATATGGGGCAGTGGGTCTTAACAAATCCGTTTCTCTGAGAAAAA
>JAMWET010002668.1:125000-127500 GCA_024036415.1 Prochilodus magdalenae
AAAAACGAGGAGCTATTGAGATCGACTTGAGCAATTCGGCGCAGATTATGCATGGTTAACTGATTAAATCTGTGAAGGTAAGAGAAAAAGCAGGTCTGTGTGTGTGTGTGTGGGTGTGTGTTTGTGTGTGTGTGTGTGTGTGTGTGTGTGTGTGCGTGTGTGTGTGTGTGTGTTACAGGGAGAGCTTTGGGGTACAGTGCAGATAACACTTATCACAACTCCACTAGCAGATATTGCTAATCCCTTTGCACTAGCATTGTCAAAGGATCGTAGCTGTGACCGACTAACCATAAAGATGCGATTGTTTTATTGCCTGTTTTGCGGCAAAATAGATGAAAAAAACATCGCAAGGAAGGGAGAAAAAAACGAGTTCACGTCTTGATCCGGCAGATAAAGAAGGAATTGATTTGATCCTGGTTTAGTAAAAGGCTAAAAAGCGTGAGCAGAAACGTAAGAAGCTTAAATCTCAGTACAGTAGGCAGGTACTTCAGCGGAACAGCCGTTAAACGTTCAACACTTCACCTCAATAATTAATTTCACTGAGTAGCCCAAAGCTACTGAGAATGATCCCTCTATTACTAATCGTAATGGGGACAAAAGCGCAGGCCTAGAGTCCATGCGGCATTCTAATAACCTTTAAAAGCGTGATAACAAAATGATGTACCTATTCTTTCCTACTTCAGAGAGAGCATTAAAGTACCTTCATGAGCTCTCTCTCTCTCTCTCTCTCTCTCTCTCTCTCTCTCTCTCTCTCTCTCTCTCTCTCTCTCTCTCTCTCTTTCTCTCTCTTTTTTTCTCACTCTCAATTCAATTTTGCAAGCTGCACTGGCTCGACCGTATTTAGCTTCGATATTGCCAAAGCACCCCTGAAATAACAAGGACATTAAGTGGGTTAAGAAGTCTCGTTTTCAATTACAGAAAAAAAAGATACAGCTTGAAATGAACAAAGATGGCCATAGAAAAAAAAACCTACACGGTATTTCACAAAGAACACATGTCCTATGACTCCTGTGTTCATTATAAATACACTATGAATAGACTTAAATTCCCACATTCACATTTTTTCTTCATTTTCACAATAGTGATATCACTGTAATAATCATAAACTGAGATATAAAGAAAGCTCAGGAACACTTTCTATAAGTCTCAGAATTCCTAATGCATTACAAGTGCATTACTAAAATTCTTTAATTTCTTTTCATTATAAGTCTTTATAATGTTTCATAATACTAATATTAATATTTGAAAAATAATATTATATGAAATAATAATTTTATATAATAATATGTCTATCCAATAATCTATCCACCCATCTATCTATCTATCTATCTATCTATCTATCTATCTATCTATCTATCTATCTATCTATCTATCTATCTATATATCTATCTATCTATCTATCCTTTATGATACAGGTCTCAACAATAAAGTTAAGAACAGAAAGAATCTCTCTCTCTCTGTGGGATGAAGCCTTATAATGCAATGTTATTGTGCATTATGTGCATTATGAATTCTGTATATGTGTTTAGAGGAGCCCTTATAATGCTTTATAAATACCTGGTTCATAGAAAACGTTGCTGAAAACCCCTTCATAAAGAGTCTTCAGAACTACACACTCCACCACGGCTAGATTTGATGGTAATTGTTGTCTTGTTGCAACCAACCCGGCCACTCAGCAGAGTCACGGGACTCATACATAGTTTGGACACCCAAGACATGTACAGTTGCACTGAGCCCAGCTAATACATGCGGATGTACTGTTCATATGAAAGCAACATCTGAAGGAAAAATTAGAGCTAGTGAATAAAAAATAAACTGTCATGCTAGGAATTCTGGGTAACTGCACCCCATATTCTGCTTTAGCTCATTTTTCTGAGTTTGTTCTATGCACTAAAATAGTACACCTGAATATTCAACTTGACAGTACAAACAACTTGCCTAAACTTCCAGCTTGCAGGGAATGTTCCCAGAACTCTGGTTAACGATACCTACAAGTCCTAATGAAGTGTTAAATAAATGATGGAATCTGAAATCCAAAAAAACGTTTTAAAAAATGTTTATAATTTCAGATAATGTTCCTATAAGGTTCAGAAGATGTTTTGAGGATGTTGTCGGGGCCACAGATGAAAACAGAAGAAGACTTCATTCTCAGCACAACATTTGGGGAAATGTTTTATGGATGTTAGTGAGATCTGAGTTGAGAGAGAACGGTTTTAAAGAATGCACTACAACCTTTAGAAAGAGCTTTCTGCTGACCAGAATAAAACGTCCTGCTGAAAACATTACTGGAACATTACATTGCATATTGTCAGAAAGGTGTTAAAATAAAATCATTTCTGGTTGGGCTGATTGATAGTTACTAAATGCTGGAAAATGAGTAATCATTAGTAGATCATTCATGTAAAAATAATCTCAGGGCATTTATTCATGTCTATGTTATGTTCAAATGCATTTTTAAATATTTAAATATCTATTAATGCTATTCCAAACACAGGACCAT
>JAMWET010002668.1:132500-135000 GCA_024036415.1 Prochilodus magdalenae
ATCCAGTCCATTAGTCTGGTCTGAAAACACCAGCAGCTTCATTGTTGACTTCATTGACCTGTAATCGTTCTTCTTTTTCTCAGTGAGGAGCTTCTTGAGAGCTATGCATCCTTTCAGACCCATAGCCTTTAGTCATCTTCTCACAGTGGAAAGATGGGACAGAAACACCAGCAGATTTGACCAGATCTGAAACAAGAGTGCAGCTTGCTGTTCTCCTCTTCCCAGGCCCGATCAGGTCTTTCAGGTGGTTGTTGGGAGTCTGATTTCTCCTGATCTTGTTTTTTTTGTACCCTCGTTTTCCTGTATTTTCCATTTTAACTTCCTTCTGCAAAATCTAGTCTAATCTCTTCTCCTGCAAAACAAGCAACTTGTTCTCAAAGCTTGTTTTGACTGGAGGTTCAGTAAATGGAGGGTGGTCTCTGACTCTACTGGCAGAGCATTGCATGTAGACGTGTTCACCATGAGTGTGTCAACACTGTGGTGGGAGATCTCAAACTTCACACTGACATCAGCAGCATTACACTCGCTTGAGCATCACCAAGTAGGACCCCTCTCTCTCTCTCTCTCTCTCTCTCTCT
Organism: Prochilodus magdalenae; assembly: GCA_024036415.1. Classification (NCBI taxonomy): domain Eukaryota; kingdom Metazoa; phylum Chordata; class Actinopteri; order Characiformes; family Prochilodontidae; genus Prochilodus; species Prochilodus magdalenae. The sequence goes on from JAMWET010002668.1 coordinate 133,079, forward strand.
CTCTCTCTCTCTCTCTCTCTCTCTCTCTCTCTCTCTCTCTCTCTCTCTCTCTCTCTCTCTCTCTCTCTCTCTCTCTCTCGATGACTGTTCTCCACAAACTTTCTCTCTCACATTGACATTTGCCATCTACTAATGTACTACTCCTCCTGATATCTACCCCCACCACTGTACATTCCTTAGCTGTTATTGCTGAGATAGATTCAGGGTCTCCTGACCCTATATATATATATATTGGAAGTAATTATTAGTCATTAGTCTGACACTTCGGTAAAGTATATGTCATTTATGTATGTAATATATATATAATGGGACTCCTAGACTCCTAACAACCACCTGAAAGACTATATATATCACCTATAATAGCACCTGGCATACTGTCATAATGTGTTCCTTTATGTGTAATGATAACTCCCATATCTGTTAAAATGTGTATGCTTTAAACAGTGTACATGTTCAGGAAGGTAAGATAAGATAATCCTTTATGGATCCCACAGTGGGGAAATTTGCATTGTTACAGCAGCACAGAGGAAAGAACAGAAGTGTTGGGAAATATACAAATAATAAATAAGATCTATATACAAAAAGTACAGAAAAATATAAATAAAATACAAAAAAATTAAACCCAGCAGACAGGATTATGCTATGCATTTTAATTTCACATTATAGAATAGAGATAGACTACTGTAGAAGTAGACTACTGAGGGGAGAGGATGTTATACAGTCTGACAGCGGCCGGAAGAAAGGATCTGCGGTATCTCTCCTTCACACACTGTGGGTGCAGCAGTCGGGCACTGAAGGAGCTGCCCAGTGCTTTCAGAGAGTGGTACATGGGGTGGGACAGGTTTTTCAGCATGTGCTCCTTCAGCATGTGCTTAAGCAGTACTCCTAAAATATGACATCAAACGCTAATGGAGATATATTTTATAAAAATATGACAAATAATCAAAAAAGCTGTACTAGTAGTCCTAGTTGCTAGTTGTACGGACGATAAGACCATCTCAGAAGCTTTTCTCTTGGGTGATGTCCCAGCTACAGAGTAATAGGTTATACAATGTATTCGAATGGTACTGGATATGTACACAGTATCAATATTTTGAATATTGCACGTATTTGAAATGCTAAATAAAACGTTTTGGAAAACGTATTTGTTTTATATGGGTCAGTATTATACCATTCTTATACCATGTTATTACTTCATACATATTCTGACATGATTTGCTATATGGATTATTAGTATAAGATCAAAACCTCATATCACCAAAAAGTGTAGCTTAAGCTGGAAAAGTAAAAACACTTTCTTTATTAGAAGTAATTATTAGTCATAAATCTGACATGGGGTAAAGTATATGCCATTTATGTATGTAATATATATATATATAATGGGACTCCTAACAACCACCTGAAAGTAGTATATATATATATATATATATATATATATATATGTATATATATATATATATATATATATATATAGATATATATATATATATATATATATATATATTATATATATATATATATATATATATATATGTCTATATATAGTCTTATATGTCTATATATAGTCTTTCAGGTGGTTGTTAGGAGTCCCAATATATATATTACATACATATAGTATATATATCGTCACTGTCCAAAGAAAAACAAGTATCTCCAAAATGGCAACTTTACAGGAGAGGCCAAAAACCACATTTAATTTGAATGGAAGTCAATGGAACCGGAAGTTTTTCCAAGCAGTTTTGGGCAGTTTCTGTCGGTCCACTCTTCATGAAATTTCCTTACAGTGTAAACAGCAGCCCATGTGATCAAATGAGTCATTAAAGTAAAAATCAACAAAAATGGAGATACATGTTTTTCATATATATATATATATATATATATATCCAAAAATAACTTAGCCAGTCTTATTGTAAGTCAATATA
>JAMWET010002668.1:140000-162500 GCA_024036415.1 Prochilodus magdalenae
TTGGGGTTCGTGGAGGTATTACATGCTAGTAGGTGCGTTTCAGTCACAGGGGACTCATTTCTTGGCCTGTGAGCTGATTTTGGATATGACTCTATGATGTGTAATGTTCAGTGTATGTAGAACAGTGTCTCCAGGCAGCTGTGGGTTCACACTGGAGCATGTATGAGCTGAATACTGCTGGAGAACTGATGGGCTGATTCTGGATCAGCAGTCTGAAACTGCAGGCACAGACTGAGTTTGTCTAACAGGTAAACTCTTATGTGGAGGACCAGCAGGGAGCCTTTTCACTTCACTCTTTTTTATTCCCTCTATCCAATTCATCCATCCTCTCTCTCTCTCTCTCTCTCTCTCTCTCTCTCTCTCTCTCTCTCCTACACTTTCTCTGACAGCCCAACTGTAACAACAGCGGTTTCTAAACAGTGATGCATTCCAGACGGCTGATCTCAGAGATGTGAGTCCACCGCTGAGATACAAATATTTACCCTCACCGTGTATGTGTGGCGGGCAGCAGAGAGAATTCCTCCGGCGGACTCCGGGGCAGCGTTCGGATTGTTTGCTTTTTTTCTGCTGTTGTTCAAAATCATGAGCCCGACATCACGAAGCCATCCGTCCAATTAACTTCAATCAAACGCGTGCGACATTTCCACATGAATAAAACACATCAGATCAGCTCGGCTCTGTCTGAATACTGAAAACGGTCAGTTTGATTTGATGAATTGCGTACCTTTGGTGCAATGTCTGCCCCAATAACAACAACACTAACAACACGTTCCCTCTTTCGGAGAGGCCGTTCAACTCAATGATAAAGACTGTTTAAGCCATACAGCATGTATTTCATATCTCCCATAACCCTGTTTGGAAACTTCATGGGATTAAAGCACTGGAAGCATACAATCAACAGCAGTTTGCTGCATTTAGACCAGCACTGGGCAAAAGCTTTTACACGGAGTTCCTCCATCATTTCAGAGGGGTCTGATGTGATATGCTCTGAGTTGTACACAGTTGCAGTGACAGGAACCAGACCTCTGATGTGTCTGAAAACCACCTTACAGAAGACAGCATGGTTCCAAATATCGTTGTATGACACACATTGTTTTACAAGGGATAGAAGCTAAGGCCTAAAGGATTGGGGTTGTCCTGCTGACCTGAAGACGAAGGGATTGTCCTGCTGACCTGAAGACAAAGGGATTCTCCTGCTGACCTAAAGAAGAAGGGCTTGTCCTGCAGACCTAAAGATGAAGGGCTTGTCCTGCTGACCTGAAGGAGAAGGGATTGTCCTGCTGACCTAAAGATGAAGGGCTTGTCCTGCTGACCTGAAGGAGAAGGGATTGTCCTGCTGACCTGAAGACGAAGGGATTGTCCTGCTGACCTGAAGAAGAAGGGATTGTCCTGCTGACCTGAAGAAGATGAGATTGTCCTGCTGACATGAAGAAGAAGGGGTTGTCCTGCTGACCTGAAGAAGATATGATTGTCCTGCTGACCTGAAGAAGATATGATTGTCCTGCTTACCTGAAGAAGAAGGGCTTGTCCTGCTGACCTAAAGAAAAAGGGATTGTCCTGCTGACCTGAAGACAAAGCGATTGTCCTGCTGACCTGAAGGAGAAGGGATTGTCCTGCTGACCTGAAAAAGAAGGGATTGTCCTGCTGACCTGAAGAAGAAGGGGTTGTCCTGCTGACCTGAAGAAGATGGGATTGTCCTGCTTGCCTAAAGAAGAAGGGCTTGTCCTGCTGAACTGAAGACAAAGGGATTGTCCTGCTGACCTGAAGAAGAAGGGGTTGTCCTGCTGACCTGAAGACAAAGGGCTTGTCCTGCTGACCTGAAGAAGAAGGGGTTGTCCTGCTGACCTGAAGGAAAAGGGCTTGTCCTGCTGACCTGAAGAAGAAGGGATTGTCCTGCTGACCTGAAGAAGAAGGGATTGTCCTGCTGACCTGAAGAAGAAGGGATTGTCCTGCTGACCTGAAGAAGAAGGGATTGTCCTGCTGACCTGAAGAAGAAGGGATTGTCCTGCTGACCTGAAGAAGAAGAGCTTGTCCTGCAGACCTAAAGATGAAGGGCTTGTCCTGCTGACCTGAAGGAGAAGGGATTGTCCTGCAGACCTAAAGAAGAAGGGCTTGTCCTACTGACCTGAAGAAGAAGGGGTTGTCCTGCTGACCTAAAGAAGAAGGGGTTGTCCTGCTGACCTAAAGGAGAAGGGAATGCCCTGCTGACCTGAAGAAGATGAGATTGTACTGCTGACCTGAAGAAGATGAGATTGTCCTGCTGACCTGAAGAAGATGAGATTGTCCTGCTGACCTGAAGACGAAGGGATTGTCCTGCTGACCTGATGGAGAAGGGATTGTCCTGCTGACCTGAAGACGAAGGGATTGTCCTGCTGACCTGCACTGATAAATAGCTAGACTGGGAATGAAGAGTCCGACCTAGGGGTTAACCCAGCTCCGATGACTCTATACCCTATCGCTGGCGTCTCGTCCAGCCACGAAAGCACTCTATTTGACTTTGTTTACATTTCAATGACTGAATGATGCAGAAACCTCCAAAAATAGCTGGAGTTTTACTAAAAAGGCGAGTCAAGGCTGTTAAAATGCAGCTGCCAGGGCTCCCTTTTCATTTTTGCCACGTTCTTGTCTTTTCTTGACATTAGAACAACAGAAAAAAAGGCCAAGTGTACCAGCAAGTTGGTTTGCAGCTATGTAATTAATTACATTATTATGAGATGAGCATATAAGCAGAATAGAAAAACAACAGTCATATATAAATCACTGACTCTCACACTCCACAGCCACTTCTCTGAGAGCGCTGTGCTGCGTGTGCAAGCTGCTCCACTATCAAAAGAGCCCTGAAGACCCGTACAATACATACACACACACACGTCTTAATGTCACTGGTACATATGCCTCTATGATATAATAACATCCACAGATGGCACACTATCAGTAACACAAAGCCCGGCTTTCTCTAGGGATGCAGGCTATAGCATCAACATAGAGAATCGGACTGGGTGGGAGGGAGGAGCTGTATGTTGGCATAGTGTTCATTTTCAGGTAGCAGAGAACTCAGATCCAAATAGGTTTGCACATGACACATAAACAATTACTGTAATTGTGTATTACAGTGTGCAGAAGTATATTCTCTATAGACTAGCCCCTATTCAGGAAATTCTAAAGTTTGGTTTACGTCTTGAAGACTGAAGTGACTTGAATGAATGAAATTAGTATTTTGCATGTGAAAATAAACCATTTTCTAAGCTTAATGCAACCAAACGCGATCCAATAATCCACTTTCAGGACCTATGTGGCATTCTAGTGTGGGTGGCACTGGTGTTAGTGGATCACACGCTTCTAACTTGTTGGTTGACCTTGTAGATGTTAGTGCTGGTCATTCTCTTGTTGATCATTGATGGGCATAGGGCACTTCTGGTTGGATTTTTGGGTGGGTAGACACTGATTTGCCTCATTGTGAAACAGGTGCATCCAAATGTTTGCACATCCTGCTCAGGTTTTGTTGATTTTGTAGGATGTAAGTTATGTAGGTGAGTCACTATGAGAGTGTGGCGGCACCATTGCACACTTTGGTGATGTTGACACGGTGTTACGGGCAGTACATGTAGTCCTGCCCTGTGCAGCCAACAGGATGGCTCAGGAAGGGCACCACTGCTCGCTGAATGTCTGCAATCGGGTCAGTGTGGTAGTGATAAGGCCAGTCCTTGCTCATGTCTCATGACGTCAAACCTCCAAGTTTCATTTCTGTCGGTTGATTCCCTCTGGGTGCAATTATTTGTTACTGTCTATCTATATCTGTCTGTCTATCTATACACAATATATATCACCACTGTCCAATGAAAACCATCTATCTCCAATTTGGTCGATTTTTATTTTTTGGCATCATTTGATCACATGAGCTGTTGTTTACATAAGGTGGACATTTCATGATGAAAGGTTCATCAGAAATATCCAAGACATGCGTGGAAAATTGTCTGGTTCCATTGACTTACATTCAAACTGAATCAGGATTTTGCCCTCTCTTGTAAAGTTGCAATTTTGGAGATACTTGTTTTTCTGTGGACAGCGACGGTATACACAATATTCAATGGCAGTTGGATTATTCTAAAAAAACACAATTATAAATAATATTCATAAATAATATGATATAAAATTCAGTTCAATTCAAAATTCATTTAGGATTTTTGCTACAAACTGAGACCATTGCTACAATCCTGGTCCAAACACCCATGGGCCTGCCAAGTGCTATAGTTCCAAAGAAAAACCCCCCAAAAAAGGGCCCTGATCAAGAAGAACCTAGACTCAAATAAGGAACCCACCCCTCATCAGTCTGACAGCACATAACACCCTGCACACTGCATAAACAACTAACACTGAACACTATACAAACAGCCCTGGTCTCTCCGGAGCCTAGCTAAGTGAGGCACTTAATAATAATGAGAAACTAAAACTCATTACCCCTGCTTTTGTTAATTCTGACCTTTCACTAAGTTTCAGTTCAATAGCTCTCCAGTTTCCGCTCGGCTGAGAGGGGCAAAAGGGGTGATAGTGGGGTGATTTTGGGGGTGACTGAGAGCGATTTCTGGGTTGAATGAGTGCCGGCCGTTCTGGTCAACAAGCCACATTCATGGGTGACTCTCTCCATGTTGAGCTGTCGGGGTCAAAAGTCAATCCGTGCATCTCGGGGTGAAAGGTGAAAAGATGGGGGCGTGGGGCAGGGTAGATATGGGTCAGCAAGCCTAGTCCCATCTCCCAAAATCTTATTTTACACACCACTGGGGCTTCACACCAATCACAGCCAAGCAGGCAACAATGGAAGGTTTGATGGAAGGTTAGGCAGCGGTGAGTGATGTCATCCATGTGTTCACCTTGAACATGCATCATTAGAGAGTGACAAGCATTAAACATGAGCAGTAAGTAGAGTCACTGTGCATAACAGGAGCGTGCTCTACTGCATTCTCTGCCACAGTAGTCAACAATTACACTGAAGTTTGTAATGTCATTATATATATATATATATAACTACAGGGGTTGGACAATGAAACTGAAACACCTGGTTTTAGACCACAGTCATTTATTAGTATGGTGTAGGGCCTCCTTTTGCGGCCAATACAGCGTCAGCTCGTCTTGGGAATGACATATACTGCGTCCTGCACAGTGGTCAGAGGGAGTTGAAGCCATTCTTCTTGCAGGATAGTGGCCAGGTCACTACGTGATGCTGGTGGAGGTTCATCCTTCTTGGTGGTATGCTGACATTACCCTGGATACCGTGGCTCTTGATACATCACAAAGACTTGCTGTCTTGGTCACAGATGCGCCAGCAAGACGTGCACCAACAATCTGTCCTCTTTTGAACTCTGGTATGTCACCCATAATGTTGTGTGCATTGCAGTATTTTGAGCAGAACTGTGCTCTTACCTGCTAACTGAACCTTCACACTCTGCTCTTACTGGTGCAATGTGCAATTAATGAAGATTGGCCACCAGGCTGGTCCAATTTAGCCATGAGACCTCCCACACTAAAATGACAGGTGTTTCAGTTTCATTGTCCAACCCCTGTATATATATATATATATATATATATATATGCAGTATATCGTGTGTGTATATATCACAGGAATAAAATTGGTGGGCAGGTTTGACATCATGAGATTCATGCTTGGCCATGCATGTGGCGTATGAATAGACGGGCCTTAATATTGGATCTACCTGACTATATAATATATGGTTGTCCTGTTGCACATGCTTTTCATTCTGACTCATGCTGTGGAGTTGGAAAAATAGCTGGAAGAGTTGGGGAGTTGCCATACTGGACATGTGGATAATACCATGGCACACTGTTGGCGTCAGTGGAAAGTAAAGAGGTTGTGCACCGACAACTTGAAGGATCTAGGAGACCTACACAAACAATGTAAGGAGAGACATTCCAACGGAATGTGTGGAATGACCCAATAGCCACGCTTGCGGACATTTAGTGAGCAGTGTTGCACTTTGTGAGTCAACCTGTTAGTGCCAGCACCATTGGCAAAAGACTGGCCTTGGCACCATGTCAGTGTCACCAAATACTGCAATGGTGTCGTGCCAGACTGTCACGGAGTGACTCAGAATGGCAGCAGGGTCATCTTCAGGAATTAGACCCCTCTTGTCTTGGTGGAGACGACCACGAATCCATGGTGGAGGCACCGTGGTCAGCACCAATGAACAGTTTGTTGTTGTGCGTCACACATTCGGAAGCCTCGGTGTGTCACTCCACCTCCAACCCTACCAAACAATCTGCAGGAACTGTGTAAGGATATTCAAGATGCATGGGTGGGATGGATTATCACAGGACACCATTGCATGGTGTGGCATGTTGTGGCACGTCTGGCATGTTGTGTTAGTTAACATGGCGGTCCAACACCGTACTGAGAGACACTAACTCTGTATGTGTAGCTCAATAAATACTGCCCTGTAACACCAGACGAACTGAGTAGATGTGCACAGAGTAAAAGGGCCAACTGGTTTTGTTAGTGAGAGTATTTTGTATAGCAACAAGCACGAGCAAAAAAAACAACAACCAAGCCATAGCAGAGGATGGGCAAAACCAAAAAGTTCAAAATCGTAAACCAAAAGTCAAACAAACAGCAGCCAAGACAAAGGGAGCAACCAAATATATAAGAGTAATCGGAGCCATAGGTCAAAAACCCGAAGTAGACAACGTAATCAGACAGGTAGGAAACATTCAGTAAGCAGAGAATGCAATACCTCATGAGGAACTAACATAAACAGAGTCCAGTGTATACAGACAAGGTGATGAGGATCGGGTGAAAGCGGTTAGAATTCCAGAACTGATGAACGTGTAGCCTAGAACGTAATGTGTAGCCTGGAAGCGTGACAAGCCCATATCCGGTAAAATTTTTCATCACCTGTTCCCGGTAACCTTTATCTTTTTTCACAATAGCACTGCAATCCCTCACTTCCTTCTTGGTGCAACTATTATTTTGGTGATGAGTGCAGATGTTATCTATTAAACAAGAAAGTCAACATATTCCATGATGTGTCCTTTCATTTCCATTCACATCTAACATGCAGTGAATGTCTGACAAAACAAGCAATATCAAAAACACCTTGGTTACCTGGAGTAGGTTATATATTCGAATGGTATCACCACAGACTGTTGCAGAATGCATTACAATGGAGACTGGGTAGGGAGGTCCTGCTGCGTCACCACTATCCATTGGCTGAACATGCAACCATGAATCCTGAACACGAACAAGCATAGCGATGCTTCAGAAATTGATTTTGAAATCTAATTCAGAACTCAGTTTTTCCTCAAAATGGGGGGTGCTGCATCTGCACTTACTTAAAGCGCTATCATGTTTCCCGTGTGGCCTTCTATTCCAATGCCACAGCTTTACAAATGGGCGAAAAGTCTCCTAGCTGGTTGAGCGGAGCTATCGCTTTAAAGCATTACCGTCAGCCCACCTTGATAGTTCTGTAAGCCACAGAAGGTCCACGCTGTAGTGGATTAGGCCGATCAGCAGCAGCCCTTTAATCTGATAAAAGGGGCAGATTATGGAGGAAAGTGAGAGCTTTCACTGTGCCGTAGCTCAGAGGGAATCTAAATCAACACCAGGTGATTTCGGCAGCAGCCAGCTGATCCAGGGCCAACTCGGTTCATACACTCACAGGGACATCTCCTTTAAAACCAGCTCCCGACTTACAGAGGGAATATTACATCTGCATTGACTTCCAAAGATTAGTCACCTTGCATGTTTGAAGCAGGTGTTAATGATTGGCTAGAAGGAGTGACTGCATTTCAAAGACCATAGTGTGAAGGAAGTAGCTGAATCTGCAGGTGTATGGAAGCATACGGTCATATGGTCTACCAGCAGTGGTAAAAATCCCAGTCCACAGGGAATACTTATTAAAACTGTGCCAGGGAAGGCATCCACCAAATCTGGCCCAACAGCTTTGATGCAAAGTATCTGGACATTGATATGGACATTGAATCAGATAGATGATCAACTTCCATAAGAAAGAGGAGGTGAAAAAGAGTTACACCCCCCCAAAAAAAAGACTTCTTAGAGCCTTGTAAGACCCTTAAGACCACCAGGACCACTCCCATCAATTAACAGTACTTAAAGCTTTCCTCTTTGAGAGAAAGGAAGAGATGAGAAAATCAAGTTCCACTGTTGCTGCAGATATGAAAGCATCCTCAGATGTTACACTGTGAGAAGACACCTCAACGCTATGGCTCTGAAAGGATGTGTATCTGCTTAAAAAGTTCCCCACTTAGAGAAGGAGACAGACACACCAAACAAAGAAGCTGCTGGGATTCTCAGAGCAATGTACTGACCACCCCACATGCCTGACCTTAACATCACTGAAAGTGTTTGGTGTTAGGTGTAGCATTGTGTTAAACACATGGCTCTGTTTATTTTCCTGAATATTGAATAATGAATTACTTATATTTGATGGCCATTCTGACTGGATACAGGATACAGTGAATTCAGTGTTTGGTTTACCACAGGACTGTAATAATGAAACGATTGGTTATCCTCCTCATGTGTGGGCGGGGCACTCTGAATTGACAGGAGACTTGACAGAGCCCATCTGAGCTACAGCGAATTCATCCAAACTCTCAATGAACAATGCGGCCATAATGAAACGCACATGGTCTAGTGATCAGCCCCGTGTGGTACCGGTGTGTATAGCAAAACGTCAGGCTGATCAAACTGCTCATCTCCATTGTTCTGCTGGTGTATGAAAGCGATACGCTGTCAGCTTTACTGCAGAATAAATATTTGAATCAGCGCTGCACTCCCGTCATAACCACACACAGTTCGAGGAGCTGCGCCGCTTCAGATCATCCATTCCTCCACCAAGGTGTAAAGTGCTTGTTCGTCAAGTTCAGCCAGCTTGCTCCTTATTCATGTGGATAGTCCTCAAGATGTTCAGCAGATGTTTAAATTATTAACTACTGTTATCCATTTAATTCAGTATTCAGTTCATACAATCAAACTTCAGTTATTTATATATACAGTACATTAGCATTAGCATCTTAGCTTAAATAAGAATTGCACTGATTTTCCTCATTCACTGAGATGTGTGCCTAGCAAAGTCATTCAGACTGGTTTGATGTGAGATGGCTCATTCTAGAGAAACGTATAGACTTACGTTTCCTTTCAGTGGTGGTGATGGGAACCAGGAGTCACATAGTCTATATGTGTGAGTGTTTATACACTGCCGGTCAATTGTTTAGTGACGGCTACTTTTCTCATTTTTATCTTAATTCTTTACTTTAGAATAAAAGTCAAGACTTCAAACTATAAAATAGCACTAATGGACCTACAGTCCACCTTAAACACCTCCAGAATGGAACTTTACAGGAGGAGAAACCAAATTTCTTAACCTGCAGTCGAGGCTAATATGCGAAGGTTTATTTCTAAGCAGGTTTGGATTGATCCATCATGAATATTCAGTAATCTGAAAGGGGAACTAGAGCTTTTACACTGTGCAGAAAAAGAGATCAAAGTTTTACACCACTTAATATATATTAGGGGTGGAGATATGGAGGAATATCATACTGTGCTACATCAGGAGTATATGTGGTGTATCAGGATATGTATTGTTTCAGACACCCCATCAGTCAGAACTGTTAAGTGTAAGTCTGTAGAGCCTTTGCTGTGGACCAACAACGTCGATTTAGTTATGTGTCTCCAAAACAAATGACAGATCAGTTTAAGGCTAGATTGCCAATTTCTGAAAATGGTATGATTCCACTGAAACTCAGCGTTCCCAGCATGCAGCATTCCTGAGATTTACTCTACTGTGTAAAATGTTCCTTAGTGTTGCATACAACATCAGCAATCTGAGAAATATAAGGCTATAATACGTTTAACATTTAGAGTTAGAGTATATTCAGTATAACTACAGCTTTGAGGGTAAACTAGCTTAGCCCCTGCCGCAGGCCTGAATCGGCAAAATGGCAACTTTACAGGAGAGGCCACAAACCTCATTTAGTTTGAATGGAAGTCAATAGAACCCGACGTCTTTCTAATGAGTTTTGGGCCGTTTCTCCTGGTCCATTCTTCATGAAACGTCCACACAGTATAAACAGGAGCTTGTGTGATCAAATGAGGCATAAAAGTAAAAATCAACAAAAATGGAGATACATGTTTTTCTTTGGACAGTGACGATATATTTGCTTCAAGTCATGGAAGTTGGACCAATAGACATGTATGGTCTCTTCCAGTACAAAACACACTAAAGGGTTTCCAGTTTTATAGATAGACTATCACTTCTAAAACAGAGGGTTGATCAGGGCTTCTTTAGTAAAGTCAATGGTCTAAATAGGAGTTTTTATTCTTGAAAGGTTCTGGTAAAAGTGTTCTTCAGACTGATGGAGAACCTGCTGTATATGATTCTATATAGAATATAGTCTATAATGCAATATAATACGTATAATAAAAACATATATAAAACCTTGTAAGCCACTCTAGATAAGAGTGTCATCTAAGTGCAGTAAATGTAAGCAATACCCTTTGGAATTACCTGGACTAGCTGGGAGTCACAATTATAGACAAACACTACCTAGTAACACTAAAGGAAGTGTACTTCTGTGCACCTCTGTGTTAATGAGTTCTCTGGGAGCTAAATGAAAAAAAGGCGTTTCAATTAAAGAGATGAGTGGAGTAGGTGATGAGTGAGTGAGAGTGAGATTGTAAGTGTGGGTGCTACAGGTGCTCTCCCCATTAAATAAGGGCAGCGCACAAAGTCTGGTTCCTGACAAACCTGTTACTCTCAGGAAAGGTAAGTGTGAACCAACTTTCAGAGGACCCCAGAAGACGTGTTATACATACACATAAGCTGGAAAAGGCTAAAGAGGCATGGCTAAAGACTTGTGTGTACATCAATCCATGGTTAGACAGATTATCTCCCAGGGGTGGGCAAACTTAACAAGGTTACAGGTGGGCCAGTGTGGTGTTAGGAGTCTTCCCCAAGGACTCTTATTGGTGTAGCACAGCGTAGTCAACCAGACCGGATTCGAACCCCAGTCTCCCACATGTGGTGGTGGCACTCTGGCAGGTAGTGGTGTTATCCACTGAGCTACACCAACCACTGCCATTACCAAAAGAGGTAATGAGCTCCAAAGAGCACCCAGCAGCACTCCAGCATCCTCCTGAGACATCATTAAACCACTTAGCAACATCCTAGCAACCACCTGGGATACCATCAAAACCACCTAGCAGCACCCTAGCAATCACTTGGAATACCATAGGAGCTGTCTAGCAACACCCTAGCAATCATCTAGGACATCGTAGCAACCACTTAGCAGCGCCTTAGCAACCATCTGGAATACTATCAAAAAAAACCCTAGCAGCACTCTAGCAATCACTTGGAATACCATAGAAGCTGTCTAGCAACACTCTAGCAACCATCTAGGACATCAAAGCAAACAACCTAGCAGCACCTTAGCAACCACCTGGGAAACCATAGCAACCACCTAGCAACACCCCTAGTAGCCACCCAGTAGTTATTTAGGCCGTGTTTGTCTACAGTTGTTGCTTAGAAAACGATCAGTCCAGTTTTTTGTATTGAACAGCAAAGAGTTTTCAAGAAATCCACAACTCCGAAATGTTTGGCATGAGCCACCTGGAATACTATAGCAACCACCTGGTGACACCCCAGCAACCACCTGGAATACTATCAAAAACCACCTAGTTACACCCTAGCAACCACCTGGGATGTCACAGCAGCTGCATAGCTTCCCTCAAGCAATTACCTAGCAACACCATAGGAATCTTAATCTTCCCGATCACTCTGCATGCTCTTTAGGAAACACACTAGTCTAGTCTACCTGTCGTTACATCTTCATCAGTATAATGCTGATTTTACATCTGAGGCCTAAACACGCCTTAACGCACAACGTTAATATATAGAGACGTGTGCCATGCGCCGATAAACTCCCACTGAGTCTGACCCAAGTTTGATCTGATAAGCTTTAGGTGAAGTCGGGTTAGGTAGGTATTCTTTTGAATGGTCACACGCAGCTTGAACTATGGTGTCCTTCATTGCTTTGCTCTGTGAAGGATCGACACGTTGCTGTTGCCCTTTTAAGTGCACAGCTTATAAAATTCTTAAAGCTTCTTCCATTATGGCTTTGTTCTGCAATCCTGGGACTCCACAGTCCACACTGTCATTTCTCCACCAAATGCTGTCTGACAATGCTAGTTTACTCTCTCTAGTTTCTCTCTCTCTCTCTCTCTCTCTCTCTCTCTCTCTCTCTCTCGTGCTTTTGTCTCTACCTAAGCTGCCGGTGGCGCGTGTTCAATCATAGATGCTCCGTTTGTTCACTTAAGGAGCAAATTTAAACAGAAGAGATTTATTTTACATTAGCATACAGGCACGGTCCAGGGCCAGAAACTTTAATGTGTTTTCCTGCGTCGCGCCCTGAATGCATCTATTTAAGGATGTAAAAGTCTATTTGAATATTTAAATACCTTCTACGCTGGAGGTGAGGTTACGTCTCTGCACGGATCGATGGCAGCTGCTTTAAGAAATTTAATAATATATAATATGCATCATGCTGATGTTATTATTTACTACTGATTCAGAGGGAATGCACTGATGATGCTTTTAAGAGAACAGGCTGAAAGAAAAAGGAACGTGAGGAGCGAACAACTCATCTCTGGCCTCGGTTTGGTGCTGAAGTAAGACTGCTGAGGTAAGAGTCATGCCTGGTCGAGTTTATGAAGCTATGGATGAAGGAAATGACAGAAACCATATATTCTGTCATTTCAATAACACCTTACTGTGAGAACGTTCAAGCTTCCCATCCAGAGTTATGCATCTCAACAGGCGTAATTGGGGGATTTGTGCATCCGTCTACATTTCCTCCCACTGTAAAGGTTCTATATAAGGCTACTGTATATAAAACAGATCCTTTATTAATCTGAAGAACCATATCAACACTCAAAGACATATATATATACCAGTCATTTTTATCAATAAAAACCTCATTTTTGTTTTAATGCCTCATTTGATCACTTGAGTTACTGTTTACACTGTGTGTAAATTTCTTGAAGAATGGATCGACAGAAATTACTTAAAACTGCTTGGTAAGACGTCTGGTTCCATTGACTTCCATTCAAATAAAATGAGATTTTTGGCCTCTCCTGTAAAGTTAACATTTTGGATATACCCGATTATCTTTGGACAGTGACGATATATAACAGGTTCTTGGTTCTTTTGTAAAGGAAATGGTTCTACATAGAACCACTAACTTTGTAAAGTACCTGCAGTTGTACATAGAACCTTAACATATTTAAATTGTTATTTCCATGGTGACATGGTTCCTTAGGTTGACGGAGAACATGATGTATATAGCTATATACAGAACAGGAATCTTTTCTAAAGGGTGTGGTTCTATATAGAACCACAAGTTATATATAGCACTATTTAGAGCTGCAGTGTATGGAACCATATCATACTAAAATGTCTCTTTCCATGTTGACGTGGTTCTTTGGATTGATGGAGAATGTGTTGTATATGGCTCTACATTGAACCTTTAAACTGGAATCGTTTGTAAAGTGAGCGGTTCTACATAGAACCACAAGTTGTAAACAATACTATTTCTATATAGAACCATATGCTGAAATGAGTCTTTGCATGCTGCCTCAGTTTCTTAGATTAATAGAGTATACAGCTTTATGCAAAACCTTTCGTTTAGAACCGAAGGGAGTGGTTCTGTTTAGAACCACATAATTATATACAGTACTATGTACACATCTACGTGGCTCTTTCCATGGTGACATGGTTCCCTGGATTGATGGAGAACATGCTGTGTTGTAGATGCTGTATATGATGATGTGGTGTAACTGGTGATCTGTAAAGTGTCCGTCCGCTGTTTGTGCTTCTCCTGCCTGTTCTCTGTTAGCACATACATTAATCAGCAGAGTGTGTGTGTGTGTGTGTGTGTGTGTGTGTGTTTCAGGTTGTCAGTGCCGCGAGGCCTCCGGTGTTTCTAACCGTGCCATTATCCAGCCTGTCAATGCTAAACAGATATGAAATGGTACCACTTTGTGTCAGAAAATTTTAGATTCAACTAAGGTCAGGAAAGCAGAGAGCCATCTGTAGAACTCTCTCTGTGTTTCTCTCTCTCTCTCTCTTTCTCTCTCTCTCTCTCTCTCTATACTCTCTTTCTCTCTCTCTCTCCCTATACTCTATTTCTCTCTTTCTCTCTCTCTCTCTCCCTTCCTCTCTCTCTCTCTCTCTATACTCTATTTCTCTCTTTCTCTCTCTCTCTCTCTCTATACTCTATTTCTCTCTTTCTCTCTCTCTTTCTCTCTCTCTCTCTCTATTTCTCTCTCTCTCTCTTTCTCTCTCTCTCTCTCTCTCTATCTCTATACTCTATTTATCTCTCTCTCTCTCTCTCTCTTTCTCTCTCTCTCTGATTCCTCTAGGTAGGGACCTAAGGGACGTAGTATTTGGGACAAGTATTTGAACACCCTCTCTCTCTCTCCCTCTCTCTCTCTCTCTCTCTCTTTCTCTCTCTCTCTCTCTCTCTCTCTCTCTCTCTCTCTCTATACTCTATTTCTCTCTTTCTCTCTCTCTCTCTCCCTCTCTCTCTCTCTCTCTCTCTCTCTCTATACTCTATTTCTCTCTTTCTCTCTCTCTCTCTCTATTTCTCTCTCTCTCTCTCTTTCTCTCTCTCTCTCTATCTCTATACTCTATTTATCTCTCTCTCTCTCTCTGATTCCTCTAGGTAGGGACCTAAGGGACGTAGTATTTGGGACAAGTATTTGAACACCCTGCGACTTTGCAAGTTCTCCCTCTTAGAAATCATAGAGGGGTCTGAAATTTTCATCTTAGGTGCATGTCCACTGTGAGAGACAATCTAAAAAAAAATCCGGAAATCACTGTGTATGATTTTTTAGTCATTTATTTGTGTGTTACTGCTGCAAATATGTATTTGAACACCTGTCAATCAGCCAAAATTCTGGCCCCCAAAGACCTGTTAGTCCACCTCTAAAAACTCCACCTCCGCTCCACTCATTATTCTACATTAGAAGCACCTGTTTGAGGTCCTTAGCTGCATAAAGACACCTGTCCACCCCACACAATCAGTAAGACTCCAACTACTAACATGGCTAAGACCAAAGAGCTGTCCAAAGACACCAGAGACAAAGTTGTTGACCTCCACAAGGCTGGAAAGGGCTACGGGGCAGTTGCCAAGCAGCTTGGTGAAAAAAGATCAACTGTTGGAGCAATTATTAGAAAATGGAAGAAGCTAAACATGACTGTCAATCTCCCTCGGACTGGGGCTCCACGCAAGATCTCACCTTGTGGCGTATCAGTGATCCTAAGAACGGTGAGGAATCAGCCCAGAACTACACGGGAGAACTTGCAAAGTCGTAGGGTGTTCAAATACTTTTTGTCCTCCCTGTACATATCTGATGTCTATGATGCATGATTTCAATGGCTGTATTCACAACTACACTGCACTACACTGCACACTGCATGCTACAGTAGTAGCACACCACAGATTTACAGTTTGGTAGCATGCTGCACACTACACAACACTTTTGGGCAGATTTAGTATGGAAGTCGTCCATAGTATGCCATTTCAGATACAGCCTATGAGTCAGGTCTATCAGTATGTACAGAGGTCTATGGGTTTGTATTGATGTTTAGACGATGAGTCTAGACGAGTATAGATGGATGTAAGTGTGTATTGAAGTTGATAACTCTGTTATGGTATTTACTGCATCTGCATCGACAGTTTTTAAGTTTGAAGAGGCCTGTGATTCTGTATTGAAGTCTATGGGTCTGGATTGATGTCTGGATTAAATTAGATTATTTCTACTGTATTGATCTCAGAGGGAAACTGCTGCATTGCAGTGGGACTCAACGACACATCCAGACATGACATTTAAATTCCTCCTAGTGTCCTAAAGTTTGATACAGTAAACATACTGTGAAACTGTGAGTTTTTGTGACTCTGTGATGAGTTTTAAGGGTATGTAGTTGCATCTATGACTCTGTTTTGATGCCTTTGATGACTGCCTCGTTAGTATTTCATGTCAGGGAGTCGGTATGGCTGCCCTGATTTGGTTATACTCTGCATTGTCTCCAGTTGGAGACTGAGATGTCAGTTGTGTGCATTACTAACAGGCCTTAACTAGATCGTCGTTGTCTCTGGCTGTGTTTGTCTCAGGACATCAAGGTGTCTGATTGTCGGCTGAGTTTGTGGCTTGTAATTATCTCAAACAATCCCATAAATAATCACACACACATCTGCAGCATTCTAAAGGCTGCTCACACTGATCTGAAATTAACCTCTCTACCGGAGTCTGTTACACGCTCATGCAGTGTAATCTCACATGTGCTTTCAGTCACTCTCGTAGTATCTTCACACAGACATCTGTGTGCACCCCCCATCACAATCTGTCACACAGACGTACTCATTTACAATACAACAACAGAACCCATGTTCCTTCGCACGTACAGTAGATTGTTCTTTTTCATGTCCCTTGCATTTGGGTGTAGCTGCTGTGCTACACCTAACCTGACTCTAATGTCAACTTTACGTTTCTGGTAGAAGTGCTTTTCCTCATAGAGGATTTTTTTTCCCATGCTGGAACCATGCTACATCTACAGCATTTAGCTGACGTTCTTATCCAGAGAGTGACTTACAAGGTTAATCATATTACAGGTAGGCCAGTGTAGTGTTAGGAGTGTTGCCCAAGGACTCTTATTGGTGTAGCACCGCGTAGTCACCCAGAATGGGAATCGAACCCCGGTCTCCCACATGGGACGGTAGCTTCCTGGTGAGTAGTGGTGTTATCCGTTGTGCCACACCAACCATGCTGCTCCCCCCATAGGGCCAAACACTAGTGAGGAATGCTCAGAGAACCTGTCAGTCTGTGTTTATGAAGGTAGGGTGAGCACCATTAGCATTATATTATACAGTATTAGGGCTTCAGGATGGTGACCTATGCACAGAAAGCCTAAACATAGGGTTTGAGATTAGCTGGATTAGTGGAATAAACTGATCACATTTTGCTACCAGTTTCATAAAATAGGGACTCTCAAAGCCCTCTGGATGTTCTAGATATGTTAGCGATGGTGAACACTCCCATAGTAGATTTCAGTCAGCTCTAAGAAATTAGATGTGTTAATGTCTGCTTGGCCTAGAACGGGTAAGTTAATGTGCACCACACCGTTATCTTAGTGTTTACAGACTACTGGACATCCCTTAGGACTGTGAGCAGAAATTAGCATTATAGTAGAAGTGGGTTTTAATATACAGTATATGGCCTGAACTGAAGAACTAACTCCAGGCCTGTTAGATCATTGGTGGACGACTGCCCACTATGAAGATTGTCCAGGCTGGTCCAATTTAGCCATGAGACCTCCCACACTAAAATGACAGGTGTTTCAGTTTCATTGTCCAACCCCTTTGTATGAAGCAGTATTACAGCTTTACACATCACTGCCAGCTGTAGCAAAGGAGAGGCTAAACATGTCGGGGGAGGTTGAGAAGAAAATGACACTCAGGAGTGTAACCACTTTAGAACAAGGCTACCTTTATAAAGCATTTATAAATGGTTCATAATTAGGTTATTACTTGTTATCATTAGGTCTCACACAGGCTTATCAGCTGATGTCGGACATACGTCGACGCTGGGTGTAGTCTTGGCCATGGAACATTTGAGTGTCAGAGGACCTACAGGACACTGCTAGTTAACGTAAGCAGCGATAGTGAACCAAGGGAAGGTGATCTATGCGGCTAACACGTACACAAAAACTTCGTAGAAATAAGGTTTATTCAGTGTCCTTAGTATAAAGGATAAATGGTTTTGAGGAAGAGCGAGGAGCCACACATTAGGTTATTATTTGTTATCAGTCTACTCCCCGGCTAGACTTGCTCTTACAGTAACAACTGTTACACTGAAAGTATTAACCCGGTTTAGCCCGAGCTTCCCTCTATGTTATAAACACTGCACACAAAGGTACTCCCGCGCCAAATCACAAAAAATCTCTCCTTATCGGGCAACTTTGCTCGCCGTCAGCCTATAGAAAGACTGATGGGGAAAGATGTTTTGAGTAAGGTACACGGCAAAAACATCCAAATCTAAGCTTTAATTCCGCGCAGTTTCGGAAAACAGTATGCGGAAGCTCACTATGTTAGGAATAACAACAAATCAGCTTGCCCAGTTTAACAGTATGTATGTATAGTAACTGCTTATGAATGATTTTAAGGTGTTTATGGCCTGATTAATAACCATTAGTAAACTCTTTATGAACTTTTTATATTAGCCTTATTCTGGCAGGAAGACTTCCTTGTTGGGTTGATGTCTGGCTTGTAGGCCGCCCCTCTATTCAAACAGAGTTCATTCATTGATTCCTTTGCCTGTTTATTTGTCCTGTGACATATAACAGATACAGGACAGAATCAGACCTTAACACTCCTGCTGCACTGTATTTGAGCACTGTGTTAGTAATTATGATATAGAGGCCTCCATGGGTGTGTTTGTGTGTGTGCGTACACGGCTGAGTCTCCGACCCAGAGTTAAAAGGCTGTTCTGTTTTCCGTTCCACTTGCTGTTCCAAGCCATAGGTGCCCCTTGTCGCTGTAGTGACTGTTCCAGCATCTCTAGGGGAACCGCGTCCCCTTTCATCTTTCTAATGGACATTCCGCCGCAGCCGTCTGCTGCCTACCTGCCGCCGTGCGTTAAACTTTAATCCAGCTACATTTAGCCTGTCATAAATAGCAGATTAGGCAGAGCCACATGCTTTATACGCTCCCTACGGCCGCTCTTCTGCTTTAATGAAGCCATTTCCAGCCCGAGAAAGAAAAAAAAAACAGACAGGGAGTGAAGGAGAGATAGAGCGGGAGAGGTAATGTCGATGGGAGGTATCTGTCAGTCTTATTCCCAAAATGTGTTTAATGCATGGAGCTGAATGCCATGAACAGACCTAAACCTGTCAGCACAGCGAGGAAACACAAGACAGGCATCTTATCCCGCTTGAAAAATTATTTCTTGCCTTTCGTCGTATCTCTTCCCTCTCTTTCTCATCCCTCTCTTCCTTTCTCCCTCATTCGTGACAGCTTTACTCTAGGGGGGGTGCATGGGGCAAAAGCAAGGGGCAACCACCAGCCTGCACTACAAAACCAGCTTTTCACACACACTCTCTCGCACATGTCCGCGGAATCAGCTCAGATTTACAGCGTGCATTAGCGCAGGCCTCTGAGGGAACATGTGTCATTGTAACTCAATAGAAAAGCCAAACTACGATTCCCATCCATCCAGAGAGGCCTCTAACAACCACAGTCAATACAGCAGGAAGCTCAATCGTTACTGCCAATTCCATTTCATTATTCCAGTCCGGCTGAGGTGACATAGTGGGCTGTCTGCTGTTCTACTATGTGCAAATGTCAAAGACCACCCTCTGTTTATTTCACTTGCATTTATTATGTGCAAGCTGAGTAAAAGTTAACATTTCAGAATCATTAAGAAAAAAAAATCATATATTTTATGTCTAAATATATTAATAAAATTGTTGATACCAAATATACTAAATATAATATCACATGTTTCAGCATTTAGTGTATCCGCTCTTTACCTTTATCTCAGCTTCTATACCTTTTGGGAAACTTGTGTTCACTACTTTAAGGAAACCAGCAGAGATATTTTCCACACTTCCAAAGTTCAGTCTTAGAAGTTTGTCAGACTTTCTGCTTCTCACCATCCTAAGTGTCACACGCTGCCCTGTCCTGTTCATGTTTGCCTGTCTTATCTGGCTTGTCATGTCCATGTGCTGTTTGTCACTCTGTTCCATGTGCTTCTCTTTGTTTTGGTCTTTTCCTCCTCCTGTCTCCGCCCTCTTGTCAGGCCCCTCACCTGTTTCTAGCTCCACCCCTTCCCAGGTGTCTCTCGTTAGCCCTTGTTGTTTTATAGTCCATGTTGTGCCCTTTGTTCTTGCTTGGCGTTTGTTCCCCTGCTGGTGTCTTGATTCCATGCCCGTCAGTTTGTCTCCTTGTCCGTAGGTTTTGTCTCCCTCCTGGTCGTTTGTCCCCATGTTATTTAATTTTGTAAGCTGGTTTAATGTTTCTTAGTTTTCTGCGTCTTTGGTTTTGTTTAGTCAAGAGTTGTTTGGTTTAGTTTCTTCTTGTTTGTTTTGTCATTAAAACTTGCATTTGCATCCCGTCTCCATGTCCTGTCCCTGTGTAACACTAATCATCTCAAATATTTTCAGTTAACATCTGGGCTATAGGGTGACCAGTCAGTTCTTCTTGGCTAAAACTTCAATACTGCTGCCGATGATGACCAAATATATATAGTTTTTTAATATTTGTATATTTCACCCTTGATTTCTTCTATTTTTGCTTATTTGTCATGCTTAATGGTTTGCAAAAAATGTTAAATATATTTAATATAAGACTTGAGTAAAAACCAAATGCAGGTTTCAATATATTGTCTCAAATCCAGCATTAATTTTGAACCGGCCTCTTAGTTAACATTACTTAATCACAGTAGGGCCTTTCCAGCTATTTGAAGTAAACCTTAAAGAAATACATTTCAGAACAGATGAGAAAGAAAGCCTTAATAGGAGGATGTTCTGTGAACCAAAGGTGGAACCATTTGGGAGATTGGGTTCCCCATTACATGTGGAGAACAGAATTCCACAATAAGAAGATTATATGAAGAGTGAAACATGGTGGTGGCAGGGCGAAGGTGTTGGTGGTTTTGCTGTTTCAGGGCCTGGACGACTTTGTAACATGTTGAGAGATGCTGAAAGTTCTACATGAGGATGCTCAATCAGTGATCTGAAGCTCAAGCTCTACTGCAATAGTGTTATACATCAAGACCAGAGCTAATCCATCTCTCAATGGCTTAAAGGAAACAAATGCAAGGGTTTGGCATGACCTAGACAAAGTTACGACTAGAACTCTATTAACATTCTGTGGCAGTCTTAAATTGGCAGTTTATAATCAAATAATTAACAAGTAATTCGGCCAGGAAGAGTTGTTCACAGTTGTTGCTGCTTAATTACGATATTACAATCTGCATAAAAATCTGAATCCAATTTATCCATCAAATATGCAAAAGAAAATAGGACTTCGGGCAAAGGAGCTTACCAGACAAAATAATTAAACATGTTCAAGGTGGTAGTAGCTTCAGGTCCCTGCAGGTGGCGCTGCACGAGAATGATGGGACTACAAATACCTGCGGGGTGTGAGTGACGGGATTCATAGATGGAGAAGAGGTGGTACAGTGCAGTGAATGTCTCGTTCCGTGTGAAAATGGCTCCAGAGCAGATGTTAATGATTGGCTAAAAGGAGTGACTGAGCATGTGGGCGTGGCCAAAGACCATAGTGCGAAGTTAGTAGCTAAATCTGCAGGTGTATGGAAGCATATGGTCATAATGGTCTACCAGCAGTGTCTAAAATCCCAGTCTACAGGAAACTCTCCTCAGGACTGTGCTGGGAAGGCATCAACCAAATCTGGCGCAACTGCACAATTCATTGATGCCAATGTGGCTGAACATTGATGTGGCCTACATCCAGAAACTTGTCCAGTCCATTCCAAATCGTATCGCAGTTGTAATTTATGCTGCTGGAGGTGTAACGGGCTGTTAGGTGTATGCTCTCATATTCCCTTTATGTGCGTATATTAAATTTCATAATGTCTGCAGAACTGTATGTTAGTATAGGAAAACAAACAATGGTAATTAATAACCTGGAGACAAATAAAGAACTCTCACCTTGACGTTTAAATGAAACACATTTCAAATATTTCAGGCAGACTAAATTCCACTTTTTTGGACAGCACAGGTTGAAGGCCCATCATCTGCGATGGGTTTAGAGTGGCATGGACTGCATCTGAATATTCAAACGAGAATCCGCCCCAGAAAAACCACATCATTAACTTGGTCATTACGTATGCAAAAGACTCCAGCTAAATGAATGCAAATATATGGATCAAAAGTGCCATCTTGGATGGGGGGCACCCATCCACAGGAGCTGAGGGTTTGTGTTTTTTTCCCTTTCTCACCCATCCTGAATCAAAAGGCGTAAAGCGGTGGAGCCAGTGTGGTGTCGTCTCTATTGTTCCTTTAATATCCCTGGAAAATCTGGTTAAAAGTGAGGGACGATGCGTTCACCAGGGCGCGAGACGGGAGAGACAAAGGCAACGCATCCGCCATTAAGGTTTAACTGCACTGCAGAAGAATTAAACAACACAAAACTAAGACCAAAAAAACATCGGAGAACAAAGAAGCAAGTAAACACAATCTGGCACACGGCTGGAAGACGAATTTTAAGTATGATTTGAAACTTTGTTTTTTTTTGGATTGTGACTGACTTCCCCTTATTTCCTCTTACATGGAATGGAAATGCCTATCATCATTTCGATGAGATTCAAACAAAGACATTTACTTCAGGCAGCCTCACCAGCTGGTCTCTAAATCTGAAGCGGCCTTTGGTTTTTTATAACAGTTAGCACAATAG
>JAMWET010002668.1:167500-172500 GCA_024036415.1 Prochilodus magdalenae
TCCTGCCTCCGGGGACGGGAAAATGGACACGGACCTGGTCCTGCACTCTGCTCACACACTCGTAAATGTCCACACACACACGCACTTACATGCAACACCACTCCCGAGCTTGTATTGCTATCTTTCTGGGGCATGTCGACTTTGTAACTAAGTAGAGCTGTTTATAGTTTAACAGCGGAAAGCATACATGAAGGAAAATGATACGGTTACAGTATGGCTGATGCCTCAGTCAATGAGGCCGTCATCTATACATCTCACCTAAATCCTCATCAAGATGGCCTCCATGGACAATCCGCATCCTTACTCACTCCTTCCCTCTGCACTTTACATTTAGCATGTCCATACCTACACATACTGACTGACATCCTGTTTATCTTGTATCTGTACATTGTATAATCTGCTGTATGTATATATATATGTATATATGTACCCTGTATGTACCATGCATCAGTCTCAGACTCCCCAAACTACATATTTGTAAATGTGTACATCTGTATATATCATAGCTTCTATACTTAACTTTATATTACTGGTATATAAAATTCTATATTTGAATAAACAAAGCTATTCTGGTGTTCAGTGTGTGTATTCTATGTTGTCTAACACACAGGAAGTGCTTGTTGTGGACCCTTGTCAATCGAACTGTTGTGGTGGTAGAGTGGTTGGAAGAAAGAGACGAACGATAAGGTGTTGTCTAAACCACTTGGAGGTGGAAATGTTAAAGTACGTAAGTGTGCTGTAGCGCTAGCTGTAGTGGTAACCAGCTAGCTAGCTTATAACAGCTGAGAGCTTTTACAAAACAGTCCACTTTACAACCCACGTGGTTTAGACATCGCCTGTTCGTCCCTGTTCGTCTCATCACCTGTTCGTCTTCCACAGGAAACGCAAAAGCGTCCCAGCTGGCTAAAACGTGTGTCACACAATGGACACATCATGCTTTAGCGTCATGACCAACCCAAACTCCACTTACTCCACCACCGGCAGACAGTTTGATGGACAAAGGTCCGCAACCAGCACTTCCTGTATGCTAGACCCACCCTTTCTGTCAGCATTCACAGCTCGTAAATCTGTTTTGCCTCTTGTAAATTTGTTTTTGCTTTAGTAATTTGTTTTCTGAAATTTTATTTTCTTCAGAAAATTTATTTTGCACTTCTCGGCCACTATAAATTGGGTTTGGTTTTAGTGTGTGCCCAGAAAAGAAATCTGAAGAGACATTTTCAGTTCAGTCTTAGAAGCTGGTTGCCTTTTATGCCCTTGCAATTCAGAAGCCCATTGCTCTGAAAACTCCAGCAACCTCTTCGTTGATTGCCCATCATTTCAGTCCAATAGTGTAAAACTGTCATCTCACAGTGGAAGGACAGACAGAAACACCTGTAGAAGGAACCTCCGGTTTTTCACCCTCAGCTTTCCCCTTCCATCTGAGAACTGGACTGTCTAATCTCCTCAGAAACAGCTCTTCTAAGATAAGCCAACCATATCCATCTAAGCCACCATATCTTCACTGTCTAATGAAAAACAAGTATCTCCATAATGTTTACTTTACAGGAAGTTGCTTTTAATGTAAGTCAATGGAACCATACTTTTGTCCCAAGGAACTTTGGCCCATTCCTGTTGGTCCCTTCATTGGTCCATGATGTTTTCACCCAGTGTCAACAGCAGCTTCTGTGTTCAAATGGCGCATACAATTCCAAATTGACAACAATGGAGATACATGTTTTTCACTGGACAGTGCCAATATGCTACAGAGGTTGTATGTTAACTTCAGAAGCTAACTGCTAATTGTGACGGTCCCCACACAGAGTTAAATACATACCCAGACTCACACACACACACTCAAATCCATCAGAGACCCTAATGATCCAGAATGCAGAAAGCGACTGTGCTGATCGTCGGCTGGACGGGTGGGTGTGATCTCAGCAACGTAGAAATAGGTGTATGTGGGGGTCTCGGGAGTGTGACACTGGCCTAATGTGAATTTAATGACCTGGTGCTGCTGAACAAATGACAGGGACACGGGCTGAAGGTGACAGTCGTTCGGCTTTAGGGAGTTTATTCTCCCCTTGTATTATTAAAGGAGAGAGTGGGGGAAAAAAGATATCGGCCACTGTTGGTTATTATTTATTAGGAGAGAGAGATGGAGTTGTCCACAGGGGACGGAGGGAGGGACATTCGTAGGGACTACAGTATAGTTCCTTAATGTATATTGTCCTAACATAGTCATGATGGGGCCACCCGACCGTCATGGCGTGTTGTGTCACGTGTGTTATGAGGAAGTGTCTCGGTTAAGGTCAGTTGGCAGGACGAATTACATTCCAGAAGCTGGAGACGTAAAGTCATCTTTTTGGGCCCACACTGAGACTTTTCTTGACACCATGCCGGTTTCCAAGCTTGCTGCTTTTGTTTTGAAGATGGTTAATAGAGCTTCAACTGGCAAGTCGTCCCAGATTAATCGGTGAAACTGGAATAAAATCATATTCTGGACTTTTGGACCACTGGAGTGGTTCATGTGGCCCACATGCAGTTAATTAGAGGGTACTTTCCTTCAGGAACAAGACCATCTCTGGTGTCCTCTTTGATTCCGATCGAGGGAATCAAGAAGCGCGAGACTGAAAATGTCCTTCGGCCCGCGTGACAAACTGTATAATATGTCTTGAAGGGTTTGGGTTGTCTCCCAGCAACAGGTCAAAACACATGCACGGGCCTTAAGTGACGGCTAAAGTCCCTCCGCTGTTGCCTCGGAATTGTCAGTCCTGATGATACATAGCCAAACGGGGAAACAAACACGTATTCAGACCTAACAAAAACTTGCTTGATGCCGACGAAGGAAACCATAATGCTTTCTTCTTCAACTCCGATTGAATTAATGCTTAACTCAATTATGATTTAGCCCATTAGAGGACATTAGAGGGCTAAGAGAGTGATGGCGAAGCAGCTGAATGCCCTCTCAGAGCTGCTGTGTGTGCTCAAGTCCTGATTTACTCACCCCAGGGTCCACGATCGGTCTTAGCTCTGGAGCGGGACGTCCAGTCGGACTTCTACAGTAAATGTCACGTTCCTGGACTCTAATTGAGGCTCTTTGGCACTTATGGCAGGACCCTGTTGCCTAGCCCCCCTGGAGGGGTCATTCTGAGATTCATAATTACTCCCTAATTTATTTATAGATGATGAAAATGAACAAACGGAGTACATCATTGTCTTCCTCCCTAAATTTACATTACGAATGAGTAACTGGCTGAAGTCAATTAGAGGATTTTCTAATGGAGCCAATGTAGAATTATTGCTCCTTTTTGAACAATGCAGATATGTGTAGTTTGTACAGCAGGAGATGTTCACTGACCACTTAAGTAAATGAAGTGCAAGCCAAAAATCACAGATTGGTCTTCTTCCACACAGATGAAGATTTAATATCTGGAAAATAATGGATTTTAAGAAAAACATTTTCAATTTTACGGACCAAGTACAATCGTTTTAGAGGAAAGAGCAGATGCAATTTTTAGCTCAGTTGAACCTTCACATTAAATCTAATATATATACTGTATATATATTCACCATAAGAGCTATAAGAGCTCACCGGACAAAAAATACTCACCTGTGACTGAAACACACCTAACAGCAGTGGGCCAGTTTCTGGATGTAGGCCACATCAATGTTCAGACACTCATCAAAAATTGTGCAGTGCCGTCAGATTTGGTGGATGCCTTCCCTGGCATTGTCCTCATTGTTCCAGTTAGTCCCATAGATTTTCAGGAATGTGAAGGCTCCTGAATGTTCATCATTCAATCAGTCACATTTGTAGCCCTGTAAATGTGGGAATTGTCATCTTGGAATGCAGGAATCGGAATGTTATGTTACTCAGTATGATGATAACCAAAAAGGCAACACCTGGTTGTGCAGCAGTTTACTGTGGGCATTGTGGTTCAAGTTTACTGTCACTTCAACATCATTCAGAACACCACAGTTTTATTCATCTGAGTGCAAATAACAGTTTTCATTGTACTGCTTTTGTTGGGATGGAAAGAGAGGAAAGTAAGAAATAAGGAATAACATTTGGTGCCAGTGGCTGTAGCTAATGTTAGCACCCACTGATAAAAGCCAAAGTAGCTCTTTGTGGATAACCCTGCTATAGCTTGTGTGTTGTATAAGGTGTTTCCTGCTATGAACCCAAATCGTTGTGTTTCAGTTGTCAGGCCTCTCAGAGATATAGGAGCTAGCCATAACTGAGCAGCAGAAATGATGTGAATATACAAAGATGTGGATTCACAGCAATAACACCCAATAAAACCCATAGCCAGATGACCAGTTTGGCTTTTGCCAGTGTGTGTTAGCCTTAGCTAGGTAAGCTAGCTAGCTAACTTTAAAATCCACTGGCGCCAAGCTTTGTTTTCCTTCATTCATTTAAGAACAGTAACTTACACAAGGAAAGAGGTAACTCACAACTATTTTAACTCACATCTGTTCAAACAAGGATTACATAACTGCAACGTCCTGGAATGACAAAAGCCTCAGCCAGCATAGTAAAGTCCTGGACCTGGACATGTTAAAGACCATATTGGAACTGAAAAAAGGAAGAACCTCTTTAACCATTAATAGTGTCTCCCTACAAAAGGAAGTGACCATGAAAAGATTTATTTGGTTTTAGGACATAAGGAAGCATTTGGATATTGGCTATTACATACAACCAAAGAAATGGATAGTCAACACACTGGGACATTTTCCTCTCAGCCAAAGGGGCTCTTAGCCTTGATCCTAATTTAAAGAACAGAAGTTGAACTAAGTGTGCATAGACCAAATCAAGATGCTTATAAACATAAAGGTGAGCTATACCAGGTGAATAACTCAAGTCAGCAGGAGAGCAGCTCACTTTACGTGAAATTTACTGTACAACTCAAACAGAATAGATAAAGCATTTTCAAGCTAACGATTCCTGCTGAATCGAATGACAAATATGTGATGTTAACATCATCAGTAAGACCACCATTGTAAAACTGGATGGTAGGTTG
>JAMWET010002668.1:180000-185000 GCA_024036415.1 Prochilodus magdalenae
TCTGAGTTTTAGCACCGTAGTAGAAAATTCTGTGACATCCACTGAGAAATATGTGACACAAAGCTACCGAGTCTAGATTATCCAACATAACCGAAATGTATAACTGTGTGCCATCAGCATAACTATATGAAGGTTAACATCATGTTTCTTGATGACATCACCCAGACGTAGCATGTACAAAGAGAAAAGGAGAGGCCCTAAAACTGACCCCTGTGGTACTCCAAAAGAAATACTACATTTTTTTGATCAGGGATTTCCCCGTGAAACCAGGGACAGTCTGTTTGTTAAATATGATTTAATCCAGTCTAAAACTGTGCCACAGAGGCCGGCCCTAGTGTTCAAGATGGTGGATTAGAATCTTGTAATCTACGT
This sequence comes from Prochilodus magdalenae, assembly GCA_024036415.1. Lineage (NCBI taxonomy): Eukaryota > Metazoa > Chordata > Actinopteri > Characiformes > Prochilodontidae > Prochilodus > Prochilodus magdalenae. The sequence goes on from JAMWET010002668.1 coordinate 180,373, forward strand.
AGGCCTCACTAAGGTCCAATAAGACCAGAACAGACGGATTCTGTACATCGGCACTGAGCCTGAGGTCACTGACAACACAATCTAATGCTGTCACAGTACTATAGCTTGAACGAAAACCTGACTGAAACTTTTCAGATGACTTATTGGATGTTAGAGAAGCATTTAAATGCTTATAAACACTTTTCCTAAGACTTTGCTGAAGATCAGAAAGTTTGAAATTATCTAAAATGATTAAGAACAGTTGGATCCATGTTACTTTAGCAGAGGCTTCACCAAGGCACTGTGTGAAGATTTTATGATGAAAGGACTAACAGAAATGGCCAAAAATTGCCTGGAAAACATCTGATTCCATTGACTTCCAATAAAGTTTTGGAAATACCTGTTATTCTCTGGACAGGGAGCAAACACATGTTTGTTTGTTCGACTACTGAAACGATGAAGCTAAGCACATCCTCAGCCACTTGTTTGGTCAGTGTGGCTGAGAGACTGTGGAAAGTGGTAAACAAAGAGATAGCAATTGAATCTAAAACCATATTTGAATATTCGCAATTGCACTGGACAGCTAAAATGTCTATGAACACAGATTAGAAAAGATTTGCATCGTCACCGTGAACTTCCATATCATCACTGCTGTTTAGCTGAGCTGAAATCCTGGGTGAACTCCTCTGTTAGAAGAGAGTTGGAACCATCACATAACGTTAGGGCCCATACCAGTCGAATGGTCAAGAACCGTTTCGGAACTTTATAAGTATGGCCCAGCACAACCAACCGGATTCTATGTGGAGTGAGATGGGTTAAATTCTTAGACATCAACGTGGAACTCAGGAGAGCATGGAGAATCATCTAGCCGGTGTAAGAGAGCAGCTCTAGAGGACAATTCCTCTTTATTTGATGTCTCCTTTCACTTTACGGGGCACTCAGACAATTATCATTAACTTTCTATCCAAGAGGGAGCAATCAACTCATCAAGCCATCAAAGCTCTCTCTCCCTCGTTCCTCCTCTCTCTCTGTCACTCTCTCTCTCTCTGGGACTATGGTAAATAATGTTTGGTGTGTGTGATCTTTAAGGTTCTGGTTCCTTGAACAGAGTGGAACGATTCACAAAGGAGAACAAATGTCAGCTAGAGGTAGGACTAGACAGGTTTGACACCTCTGTGCTCATCCAAATATGCCATAAACTGTCGATTCGAGGATTTGAGAACTTTGTAGTGCACATCCCTGAGAGAAGAATGCATGTGTGAACTCTCTTAGCCTACTATGTGACTGGAAATGGAATAAACTTGATTGTGACTTGTTTGTTATAGGAAATCAATGCTGGGTAGTAGGCGTGAATTTGCCATGTCGGGCAACAACAGTCACTAATGTGTTGTTTTCCATGCCACCAAACTTTCCTATAAACATATGTAAGTTCATGTCATAGAAAATAGTGGTGGTTGGCATGATAACCATTCACTTCCATCAGCATACATGAAGAAGGCCATTATAAGAAAATGTGATGTGAAGTTACGTAAAGTGAACCATAAGGCTGTAGAAGGAGGAAAAAAGGTCTTTCATTTCACAGAATGAAAGCCCTCAAGCACTCGGAGAAAGCTGAGACACGCATGGTTTGTAAGAAAAAGAAAGAAACGAGAAAAACAACTCCAAAGCTCACGTATGGAGCCTTTGATCGAGACGACTCTTTAAGTGCGATCTAAAACAAGCTGGTATTGTCAGCGGTGCGGAGAGCCGAGAGTTAGATCTTCCTCTGAGTGCTGATGAACCCAGCTGTGCCTGCAGAGTGAGTTAACTACACCAGAACAAATTTCGGTGATGTGAATGGTTTTACTTTTTATAGGCTGCTCATTCTGCTCCTCTAAATCGGACTAGCAAAGTGGCCTTTGTTTGGAAGTTTGCAGAGAGCTTTTTTTCACAGATGCCGAAAAAAGTGAAGGGAGTGGGTACGTGAGTGAGTGAGAGTCCGATGAAGACGAGTGTGGCTCCCTCCCTCGCCCCCTCCTTCGTCCCCTCCTCCACACTAGTGTCACATGCTCGTTTCTTTGAAGCTCTAAATTAATGACGGGCGGAACAGAGGCATCTCTCCGCTTTCTCAATGACCTCTTTAATGGCGCTGCACAGAGTGTCATCTGTCTGCTACATCTCATTATGTGGATCCAGCAGTTCCGAAAGTGTCTTAAGGCTGTTTAGGAATAAAAGGGACATTTAAATGCACAGCCCTTTGAAAATTACAGATCTCCCGGAGAAGCTACTTTGCCTTTGCCGACGTGTTCCAACTCTCGGTGGACTGTACGCTGACTCGTTAGGAAAATTTGATACTGGGGCCAAAAACTCCTGGCTTGGTCCCTTCAATCTGTGGGACAAAAATAGGCACATTTTTTACCCATCGCTATTAGCACTGTTGGAATTGCATTGGCCCTTGCTCTGGAAATGCAACTTGTACTATACAGATTATTGACATCTCTTTTTTTAATTATCATTACTATTATTATTACTATTATTATCAAGCCTCGCAGCATCTGACTGGGATGAATATGAGGCGCAGTGGCTCGGAAAAAGGATTCGCATAAAGCCAGTGTCAACACCGCAGCCATGACTTCCTGTTTCCTTTGTTGCACTGTGAATAAGGATAGAAATCTGCAACACGTCATTTCCTTTCTTTCTTGCTCATGCCACACTGTGCTAATCGATAGAGAGCACGACCCTGAGGAGCAGCCTATCAGGAGAGATTTGCAAATGGGGTAGTGGGGGGGTGTCTAGGGGGACAAAAGAGTCTTCAGTGAAAGAGAGGAGTATGGTGTATGAGACAGATAGTCAGTTCCAGGATTGCAGAACTTAAAATCCAGAATTTGCAGAAGAAAAGATTGCAAAATTAAATGCTAACAGCATAAAATGGAATAGCGATATTCTAATGTGATATGGAAATGGTACAGGCCAGATTACGTCCTATTTGTAGGCAGCAGCAATGCGGTATACTAAGCCTCATTTGCCTGTACTGGGTAACATCGGTCGCCGGTGTGTTTTTTTCCACGCTGCTAAACTCATGTACAAATGAGTTTTTGAACGAGAAAAAAAAAGATCAGACATGTCGCATATTTCTGCACATCATTTTTATTTATATATTTATCTTTTTCGACGCCTCCTGCTACGATCCTGAACGCCCACTGTAATTTTCCTGTTTGGCAACTAACGCTGATTTGTATTTATACACCTCGCTCACTCTCTCTCTCGTTCCCCCTCTCTCTCTCTCTCTTTTGCTTTTGCTTTCTAATTATTATCTGATTGCTCATTAGACATTGTGTTCACCATGTCTCTCATTTTGTAAACAAGCAATTGTGCATCTGCTCGTGGAACCCTTTTTTTCTTTTTCCGTTCTTGATTTGACTGCACACGAGCGAAAAACTGTGTTCTCCGTGATTAGGAGGGTTACGGACACAACCTTCCTTTAAAGGATATACTGTACACGCTTATTCACATTCACATACACCCCACCCCAACCCCACCGGAACACCCCCCTCCTTTCTTGTAGGCCGTATGATGTGCGTATGAGAGCACTTTCCTTTTGGGGTAATGACTGTACACTGAGATTTGAGTAGGCCCGTTCATGACAATTCCATTTTCTGTGTAATTTCATGCTTGTCTTGTTGAATGAAGATATTGGCTGCTGCGAGGTGTCGGGTCAGAGGCTGCTGCACCCCTCACTCTCGCGCCCCTCTGTGTTTCCTTTCACTTGATGAAAAGTAATTCATCATTTACACCCCTGAATTCTGCCACTTTTTTTTTTCCTCCGCTCTCTTTCTTTCCCACTCTCTCGTTCCCTGTAACAACTTTCGCTGGCCCGGTCGAGTCCCCGTGGTACGGAGGGCTGCTGAAAGAGATAAATCGGTTTAATCCAGCAGTGGAGAGGTGGGGCCCAGGGCAGGTTTTGGGGGCTCCCCAGGCCCAGCTCTCTCTCTCTGCCTTTCTCTCTTCTCCTGATGGAGTCTGTCACCTCTCGTGCTCTGCGGTCGTCCACTCGGGAAGCCCGCAGGAAGCAGTAACTGCGGAAAAGCTTATGCGAGCACCAAAATTGATTTTTTTTTTTTTCCCCATATCTCGGGGTTGAGATCTCCAGGGCCAGCTCTCTGACAGCACGCACAGACCCCCTGGCCAATCAGGGGGCAGTGCGGAGCACAGCGAGTGAGGAGGCACCTGAAAAGGCCCAGGAAGCTGCACCCATCGCCCCTTTGCACACCGGGGTTGCGAGGTGTCAATGCGTATGGGAAGGGATACTGCTGTTGCTAAGATACAGATCAAGATATTGCACTATAGACATTTATATATGTGACGTGTTTCAAGATATCACTATGAAAAGTTTGGAGGATTGTTAAATCCAAATCTATGCTGTTTTGTTTATGTAATATTAATATCTTAGAATAGATCAGATTAGATTAGATTAAGATTACAGCTACTTGATTTTTGCTTGTATTCGGCATTACTCAATATGATACCTACGTGTTTAATATCACCATGCAATCCCAGTTTTCTCCATGATGAGAAATCGCTATAGCAACTTCAGCGGCTGTACATTTTTTGGATGTCATTACACACGTCTCTGTCAGATGTTGACTGAATGAAGAACAAAGGGTTTCCTT
>JAMWET010002668.1:190000-237500 GCA_024036415.1 Prochilodus magdalenae
CCCAGCCCAGTGCTCATACCTATAGAAAAGGAAAGGTCATTATAAGGTCATTAAAGTGCAACACAAGTACATACACACATAACTTACACGTCTGCTAGAGCTCACTCACTTAAGTGCATTACGAAGAGATGGGTCTTCAGTCTGCGTTTGAAGATCGCGAGAGACTCCGCTGTTCGGACTCCCAGTGGGAGTTCATTCCACCATCTGGGAGCCAGGACAGAGAAGAGTCTGGATGCTTGTCCTCCATGTGTCCTCAGGGATGGCGGTTCGAGTCGAGCTGTACTTGAAGCTCGAAGGGCTCGAGGTACAGATAGACTCTTCACCATTGCCACAAGGTAGGGAGGGTCTGGTCCATTCTTGGCTTTGTAGGCCAGCATCAGGGTTTTAGATCTGATACGGGCAGCAACAGGAAGCCAGTGAAGGGTGCGCAGCAGTGGAGTCACGTGGGTGAACTTTGGAAGATTGAAGATGAAGATCATTTCTATTGGGCCACTCAGTCATTGGAGTTTCACACGTTGTGAAGGACATCTTCAGTGTTTAACAGTAAGTCTGTGGTTTGATGGGAAATGGTTCTCCATAGAGAAATCAGATTTCTTTAGGGAGGTGATTTCATTCTATTTAAGCAAAGAGTGACTCATCTGTTGCGTCCTTCATGGTTTAATTCACTACCGGTCAACAATTTAGACACAGCTACTCTGGAAAGTTCTCCTTGTGTTTATTTTAATTGTTCATATGAATTTACTTTAGAATAAACATGAACACATCAAACTATAAGATAGCACTGATGGAATTATGCAGTCCACCTTAAAAGCCCCCAAAATAGATTTTTACACGAGAATAAATTAGCTGATCTTGTGTGGAAGCTGATATAATAAGGTATATTTGTAAGCAGTTTTGGGCCAATTCTACTGGTCTGTCCTTCATGAATATTCATCTAAACTGAAAAGCGAACTAGAGCTTTTAAACTGGGCTTAAAAAGAGATAACATTTTTTTGTGCATCTAAAATATATCATATAATACTGTGGTACATTGAGAGTGTGTGTGGTAGATCAGGATTTCAGTTGTCCAATCAGTTGGAACTGTTGAGTGTAAGCCTGTAGAGTTTGCAAGATCCATTTAGTTGGGTGTGTCTAAACTTTTGACTGGGACTGTATATAGTGCTGGTTATAGTAAAATAAGTCTGTGGGTGCTATTTTGCCCTACAGTGCTGGCCTGTAGCCCAAAACCTTCTCTCACAGAGGAGATACCTAACAAACATCAGTCCACCCATAACAGTGATCCTTCATGAGCTAAAAATGAGACAGTGGCAATTGGTATATGTCTGTTCCATATACCGTTATACGAATAAAGGAGAGGGGAGCCATTTGAGTAAGAGGCATTGAACACTTCACATGTCTGTAGAACTTCTGTAGAACAGAGTATGGAATGACTCAGGAATGATTCAGGAAGAACCGTTGAAAAGCTGATGGAAGTCCTTTGCAGAGAAGCCCACCTAAACTGATTCAACGCTTCAGTAAGGCAATGCAAGAGGCAGTACCAACTGATGGCGATGGTGCAACCAGAACAATCACCGGATTGTGAAACCTTATTTAGAACTTGATGGACTTTGTAAGACTTTGTAACAGTTGTAAGAACATGTTGGCCATGTTGACCATGGCAGCATCCATATGGTTCATTGAGTGTTTATGAAGAAGCTTTGAAGAACCACCTTTTTTTGTTATTGACTTTATTACTGTGTGATGGAAAACAGCAAGTAGACAAAAGATGGTAAAGGGATGGCAAGGGAAATGTAGGTTTACATTAGATTGGATTTTATATGGATTTATAGATTTTATGCCACAAAACTTAGTAGGCTACTGCTGCTAAATTCAAAGTACAGTGTTTACAGTGTCTAATGTTTACATTCATACCAAATACACACGTGCACTTTATGTTGTAGTGTATTGTGTAGTCTATTGTTACATGTAGCACCTTGGCCCTGGAGGAACTCACTGTGTACTGTACACCACTGTATATGGTTGAAATGACAAATAAAACCACTTGACGTGACTTGAAAATTAAAAAAGGAAAAAGTTCAAGAGCTTCCAGACGGCCTATTTCACCCACGTGTACCCATCAGCACATACTCAGACCTGGAGTGCGCCGTCTTTCCCATTCATCCGCATGCCCAAACTGGTTATCCATAAGTGTATGTGTGTGTGGCTGTGTCTAGGTGTGCTTGTGTGTTTGTGCTCAGCCCAGTCGTAAACCCTTTACCTTACATCAGCCGTGTGGAAGCCCTGTGGAAATTACCCCTCACACCTCGACCTGCTGTATTACAGCACTGCTCCCGGAACTGTGCTTAACCTGCTTTACCTCAACCTGCGTGTGGAGTCTGACCCTGGACCTGTGCTAAAAGAGGGTTTTAAGAAGATTGTGTGGGAGAAGCAGGGATACTAAACACCTCGAGTCTGGAGGTGAAGGTTTGGGATCATGTTAAGTAATGGGACCTCATGGTAACCACAAGCCAAAAGTGGGTCAGGTGAAAGAAAGTGGACCAGGTACTTTATATAGACCAGTGTGCAAATTCAGTTTATGACCACTGTGCATTTCCTAGGGTGATAAGGCCATTAGCCTATGCCCTATTCAGTGAATATCACATATGGACCGTTTTACTGAACTGGTTCCAAATGGGCCTTGGCTTTTGTCCCACAGGTAATGCATCAGACTGATTAAATGGTACTCTTTCCATAGAATTACATACATATCTATGAATAACTGAAGCTCATAGCTCATAATGAGGATCATTAGTACATGCCTAAATCTTCAGACATTAGCAGTGGTGGACAATGAGGAAGTAAATAGAGTTGGTTTTAATTGGTCACCAATTACACTTCTTTACTAAAGTATTTCCATTCTGGGAGATTTTTAATTTAACTCCATCCATTTCAAACTCTAGTATCTACTCCAGTACATTATGGCCAAATATGTCCGTCCTTTTATGCTTATGTGTCCGTAAAGATGTAAGCAATCTCCAAACGAAAGAATTGTGAAGGGAGTCCACCAATCATGGTACAGCAGTTAAACAGAGCTTGGTTCTAGCTAATGGAACCTGTTCTCCTTCAGTGTTCTGTGCTGATGTTGATTTGAATAGACGTCAGTGTCAGACTAATGAATGAGCTTCTATTAAAGACTGGTGGACTGAGAGACACTAGACACCTACACTGAGCTGATGAAAAGTCCTGTTCCAGAAATGATAATAGGACATTAGAGCCATAATAAATCATGCTCCTGTTACTCTCCATACTGAAGTACATCTGAAGGTACATACTTTAGCACTGTTACTCCAGTGGAGGTCTAAAAGGAGGAACTTCTACTGACACTGGAGGAATATGTCCCTTTCGGTATCTCTACTTTAACTATACTACATGGTTTGTGTACCCAGTCCACTGCTGGGCATTTGGTTCGAACTGTTGTTGAGTTGTTTAGTGAACTGAAATTCACTCGCTTACGTGGTTTCTGAGACTGTATGACGTTCTGTTATCTACAGTGGCTGAAATGGGTCTATTCTGGGTATATTTTGCTCCTGGGGTCCCTACCCCTACAGTTGAGGAGTATGATTCACTTTTGGACCACTCTTGCAAATACAAAACCACCTCATAAACAACTGCACCTATGCCTCTGTCGAGGAGCTGAAGGATATGCGGTCCAACCCCTCCTCACTTGCACATGCGTCATGCAGGCATATGGATGCTACATGGGTTGTTCTTATGTGTAAATACTGTAACTGCAAGTGTAACCTGTTGCGTTCATTCGCCTACACAACGCGAGTGCATGCAATGGGAAGTCAGAATTTGGCACATCACCTGCAAAGATGACATCAAAAACTGAAAAATTATGTTGACTTATAAGTTAAAGTTATTTCCAGCACTGTATCACAAGAGGTTGCGAACTTTCAAGGCTTATTTATCCAGAGACTGACTAAGCCGGATCAAGCGTTTTGGTGTGAGGTGTATTTGTGTGGTCTGAAATGAAACCCCATGACAGATCCTTCATAAAGCAGACTGGCATTTAACTTACTGAACCTTGGCTCCAGGGGCTGATCCAGTGGCTTCTTATTCAAAGTTCTGCTCCACCTTAAACAGTGCTGCAGCTACACGCGACCGCACAGGTGTCTGAATGTAACCACTGTTTGTTTTAAGGTGGAACAGAAGAATTACATTTACATTTAAAGCATTTAGCAGACGCTCTTATCCAGAGCGACTTATAACAGTGCTTAGTGTTCTGTTGGATGATATTCCAGCTAGTAAAGAAAGTTTAGAGCCTAAAACTCACCACGAGCTCAGACACTGCCCGAACAGGGGGCCAGTGCTGATACCTAGAGAAAGGTCATTATAAGTGCAACACAATACACATTGACAAAGGTCATTATAAGTGCAATACAAAAAGGTTATTAAATTGCCACACGATACACACAATGTACACCTAGAGCTCACTCACTTAAGTGCATTACGAAGAGATGGGTCTTCAGTCTGCGTTTGAAGACCCCGAGAGACTCCGCTGTTCTGACGCCCAGTGGGAGTTCATTCCACCATCTGGGAGCCAGGACAGAGAAGAGTCTGGACGCTTGTCTTCCATGAGTCCTCAGGGATGGTGGTTCGAGACGAGCTGTACTTGAAGCTCGAAGGGCTCGAGGTACAGCTCGACTCCTAACCATTGCCATAAGGTAGGGAGGCGCTGGTCCATTCTTGGCTTTGTAGGCCTCAGAGTTTTAAATCTGATGCGGGCAACAACAGAAAGCCAATGAAGGGAGCGCAGCAGTGGAGTGACGTGGGTAAACTTTGGAAGGTTGAAGATGAGACGAGATTAAAAGCTTCATCCACTTTACGAGCCCCAGTTATGGTCAGGCTGTACCACTAGGGGGCTGCTGGTTTACTACAGATGTACCTCTGGATGCTATTTATATAGTCTTATTTGTCTGGACGTTGTTGTGCTCGTACGCATGAATGTGGAAGGAATATAATAACTAAGTTTATGGCTCCGTTTCTACCTCAGTTCCACTCTCTCACTCTCTCTCTCACTCACTCACTCACTCTTCCACTTTCTTAGTGCATTATCTCCCGAAACTTGGACTTATAATATAGCAAGCTGGAGAGAATATGGGTGTAAGTATGTGTGTAGCCCCTCCAGCTCCTGATCGATATGATAGTAGTAATTGGGGTGGGCTGATTGCCCCGCCCCCTATCCTTCTCCCTCGCCGCGTCTTTTCCGGTATCTCCGTCTCCCCTGCTGCAGGCTGCGGAACGGCAAGCCCCCACCCCAAAAAAAACAGGGCGATAAAAAAATGTAATACTTCTCCATTCTCCACAGCGCCTTTCATCATTATTCAAAAATGAGTTTTTTAATGCAACGAGGGGCTCCAATCATGTCAGGGTCTGCCTGGATCTGATGCTATCATAATTACAATTAGATTACATTATTGCAATCAGAGAAAGGGGGGAATCGTTAAGAGAAAGAATATAAATTGCTTTAGTTTTACAAGTACTGAGCAAGCAGAAATTGGAATTAATCTCCATTTAAACATCTTCTCCCCTCACTCTCTCTCTCTCTCTCTCTCTCTTTCTCTATCTCTTCCGTGCTTGCTCTTGGTCTTGGAGAACTGCAAAGCAGGCTAGTTTCTTCCAGACCATCAGCGTGAATTAGAGGAGAAGGAGGAATTTTCTTGGGTTTTTGACATTTAAGTTTTGGGAAATTAGTTATGGGCGCCTCAGTGCTCTCAGGCTTTGTCTGATAGGAAGTGACTTCAGGAGGATGTGTTTAGAGTTTTCAATAAGCTGGGATTCATTCCTGTAATCTGCGTCTGTGCATGTGGGTTTGAAGTCTGAGTCCATTAGAATATAACCGGGATAAACTTTAACATCAGGCCAGCAAAACAACCCTTGTCTTTTTGGTTACTGAGGTTAAGGTAAGGGTTAGATTTGGGTAGTGAGGAGACCCTCAAGGCCTTCTTGGCATTCAGAGGATGGTTGACTCTTGTAGACCTTCCAAGTATTGTTGTTACAGTCTTATACAGTCATCATCAAAAGATAAGCCACACCCAGAAGGAAGTGTGGGAGTGCAGTGCTAGTGGGAAGGAAGATAAAGGTTACCAGGAACAATAACAAATAATATTACCTATTATTGCTAATATTTATTGAGCTACACATACAGACGTCCTGTCTCTCAGTATGGCCTCAACATGCATAGATCTCGGCATGGAGTCGTAGAGGTTCCTGATGGTGTCCTGTGATAATCCATCCCATGCAGCTTCAACGTTCCCACACAGTTCCTGCAGATTGCGCAGTAGGAGTGGAGATGGAGTAACACCAGGCCTTCTGGACGAGCATCTTGGTGCTGACCATGGTGCCTCCAAACACAGATTTGTTGGTCATCTCCATCAAGACAAAAGCGGGACTCGTCACTGAAGATGACCCACTGCCATCCTGAGTCACTCCATAAGGCATTGCAGTCTGTGGTGATGTTGATGTGGTGTTAAGAGCAGTCATAGTAACGGTCTGTGTGCATGTAGTCCTGCACTGTGCATCTGCCAATGAGGGAGGCACTAGCAGAATGACTCATGGAGGCCTCACTGCTCACTGAGAGTCGCCCATCACCAATACAGTGCTAAAGTTTTATTTTTTTAATCTGATTTATATTCTTCTTCTTCTAGGTCTAAGACAAATTCAGTGTTGGTCTGATCTGCACTTGTCTGTTTGTCTTGTTTTTCCATCCCTTGTTCCTCACATAGAGTCCCATTCATTTTTACTCCCCATTCAAACCCTATTGTTTTCTTTAGGGCAAAACCCCCAAACTCTAAATCACAGCCATACTGACCTATACTCCTCAATGTGTCATATATTCATCCCTCGTTCCTCCCATAGATTCTCATGTATGTTTAGCAACACCCACCAAACGTTTCGCAGCAAGTTTCTTCAGGCAATGCACTTTTCTAGTTTGATTTTGCTCTCTGGCTTCAGCTCCTGGATCTTGACGCAGAGCAAAGTGTCACTGTATTACTGCTTCTTTATTTACCGGAGAAGTTCTGTTCTGCTTTTTCCGCCATCACTGTTGGAGATATTCTCGAACAAGCTCTGACAGGTCTGCAGTAATTTCCTGATTAAATTTTAGGTTACTCCAGCTTTTCCTCCTCCATCAATTGCCTCTTCCCCTCCTTTTCTTTTGACTTTTTTTAGGAGCGGTGTGAGATTAATGTCTCACTCTGTAAATTACACACCGTCTGCTCGTTTATCAGGCCAGAACGGCCTGAGTTTAGCTGAGAATTCATGAGCTTTGTTTCTTGCCAGAATGTTAAAGAAGTTTTATTACAGTAGAGTAGAGTCGATTCGGAAAGTACTGGAACAGTAAAGGTACATCGAGGTCGGATGCTATATTCCATTTGCATTACATAATACCAACATGTTACGTATGTACATCGACCAGCCAATTCATTAGGTACACCTACTTGTATCTCTCTAACTCTACAGTTACAGACTGTAGTCCATCTGTTTCTTTGTATACAGTGTTAACCTGTTCTTCAGTGGATAGGACCCCCACAGGACCACCAAAGAGCAGTTACTATGTGGATGGTGGATCATTCTCAGCACTGCAGTGACGTTGACATGATGTTAATGGTGTTAGTGTGTGTGGTGCTGGTGTGAGCGGATTTTAACACTGAGTCCACTCACTGTCCACTCTATTAGACACTCCTACCTTGCTGCACCACCTTGTAGATGTACAGTCAGGGACGATAGCTCATCTGCTGCTGCAGAGTTGTTGTTGGTCATCCTCTAGCTCTTTATCAGTGGTCACAGGATGTTGCCCACAGGACACTGTTGGCTGTGTAGGTTTGGCTGGTGGGCGATTATTAGTCCAGCAGTGACACTGAGTTGTCCCGCAGCACTGCTGTGTGATCCATTCACACCTGCACAACACACACTAACACTCCACCAAAACCATGTCAGTGTGACTGTAGAGCTGAGAATAATCCACCACCCACATCAACCTGCTTCGTGGTCGTCCTGTGGGGGTCCTGACCATCAAGAAATGGGGTAAAAGTGGGATTACGAATTATGCAGCAAAACAGATGGCCTATAGTCTGTAATTGTAGAACTACCGAGGGCTCCTGTATGGTAAGTGGATCTGATGAAGTGAATAAAGAAAGTCCAGTACAGGGAGGTGTACCTAATGAAATGGGTGGTCAGTGTATAATACAAAAGGGACATTTATGTGGCCCTGTGTCCTGGCATTGTATGAAAACAAACCCGTGTGTGTGTATGTGTTCTGTGGCCTTTGTCCTGCTGCTGACTCTGTGACACGGTGCTACACCGCATGACGGCTCAGCGTAATTAAAGTTCCAATCATTTACCAAAGCCAGTTCCGGCTAGCGTCAAAGCAACCTGCAGCACACTGCCCTGTATCGATTTCCCAGGGCTATCCAAGCATGAGAGAGTGAGAGAGAGAGAGAGAGAGAGAGAGAGAGAGAGAGAGAGAGAGAGAGATGAACAAGCATTCTTCATCAGCTATTACAATGAGTACCATGGGTTCTTCCGATCTTAATCCAGTGATAATATGGGAAGATTGGACACTGAGTTACTGATTCATTTACATCCTCAACATCCCGTTCACTATATATAAGGCCTGTTTCTTTAAGGACTCAGTTACAAGAGATACAGTCATGTTAAGGGCCCATATTCCATTTTCTCTTTCATTACATTCGTTTCCCCAGAAGTCCCTTACAGAATTTTGCACAGGTGTATATACAATGACATAGTAATGCGATATTCCAAGTCAAAGTCAAAGTGAACTTCAGTGTCATTCAGACTTTACAACAGGAGTGCAAAGCTGAACGAGACTACGTTTCTCCAAACTCCGATGTGCAAATGTAAACATAGTGCTAACACACGAGACATACCAGTAACATAACAGTGCAGAGGAGACATAAGCATAAATATAGAAGGGGTCGGGAAATTATACATTACACTTACAGAAATATTGCACTTGTATAGAGAGATATTGCTATGTTTCCAAGTGATGATATTATTGCATATTGTAACAATGTAAACATGTGGTTGGTGTAGCTCAGCGGATAACACCACTACCCTCCAGGGAACCACCACATATGGGAGACTAGGGTTCAATTCCCGGTCTAGGTGACTGTGCTGTGCTACACCAATAAGAGTCCTTGGGCAAGACTCCTAACACCACATTGACCTACCTGTAATATGATTACCCTTGTAAGTCACTCTGGATAAGAGTGTCAGCTAAATGCCATAAATGTAAACATAACACTGTAGCTGTAAACTTAACACTGGAAAGTGATAAAGTGCTTGATAATAATAAACAGTGAGAATACTGCACATAATTGAGCAGCATTAAATAGAGATGTGAGTTGAAATAAATGTTATATATTAATAATACTCTGTAGAGTTCTAATATGAATGACTGAGTATGCGTAGTGTTGCTTGATCTGCATGGAAAAGTCATCAGACGGAGGCATCACCTGTGTCCTCATAAGGCAGGAGTCTTGGAAACGAGTACTGCAGACTGATGAAGCTCTCTGGCTACATTCATCAAAGTATGTTTCCAGATTTGATGATGGAAACACCGTGCCGACGGTAAAGTGTAGGGATGCATCTATTAGGTGTTGTGGGAGCCAACGGCACAGGAAACATGTAAATAGTGATCAGCAAGATAAACATGCATGAGGAGCATTCACACATCTGGACTGCTGCACACAATCCCCGGATTGTAATCCTCTTGAAAATGGGACCAGCTGGAACAACCAGTAAAACACCAGGCCTTGGTAAGTGTGGCTGAACTTTCATTCCAAAGGAATGAAACCTGGTGGGTAACTTTGCCATTGTAAGACATGTGTTTCACGCTTGACCCCGCACGTGTCCTGCTTTTGTCTTGGTAGAGGCGCCCAACGAATGCGTGTGTGGAGGCACCGTGGTCAGCACAAAGAAAATTGGTTTGTTGTCACACATCCAGAAGGCCTGGTGTCACTCCACCTCCACCCCTACCGCACAATCTGTAGGAACTATGTGAGGATATTCAAGCTGCATGGGATGGATTATCATAGGACTCCATCAGGAACCTCTACAACTCTGGTATGTTACGTTAGCAGCCCGGCACCATACTAAGACGCACTACTTCTGTAAGTGTAGCTCTATAAATATTCCCCATATCCGTCTAAATGATATATCTATCATCGTTTATTGTTCCCTGCATGTCTTTGTTTACATCCTAACTCTTTAACTGGGTGGAAAGTGTGAAACATTCCCCTGTAAGGCTCTGAACCTCTGTGCATGACTTCTTAGCATTAACTACACTCACACACTTTGACTCACTTCCTTTCAGGCTGCTCCTGGGGAGGAGGATGCTCAATCTCGGGGAGGATCCAGAGGAGATTTAGAGCCTCTTCAGATTGAGGTAGCATTATCAGCTCACATGAATTCTGTCTCCAGCTCTAAAGAAGGCTGACAGACATACGGGACGTGTAAAATACCTCAGTGTATGTGTGTCTGTGTGTGCGCGCCTCGCAACCTGGGCCGAGCGTTTGAACCTCCTGTGATCCCTGCAAGAGCTCCACCTCCCTCTCACAATGTGTCATTGTCATTCAGCAGGTTGCTGTTGTAGGACTTAAAGAGGAAATAGCTCCCTCTCTCTCTCTGCCTCTGTCTCTCTGTCTCTCTGGACTGATGAAAGTTAACGTAGCCCCGTGATTAGTGTGTCAGACATTAGAAATGCCAGTTTGCGGTAATCCCATCCCTCAGGCTTTGAGCTCTACAGGTATTAGCTCTGCGGAGTAATCCGCCAGCTCTCCGAGGGAGAACGCAGAAACATTATAAGGATCTGGGATGTGGTGTTTTAAATTCGATCTGCCTGGTAGGTGTGAGCTGGGAGGGGGGTGTAGATGGGGGGGATGGGGTCTTTACTCAGACAGCAAAGAAGAGCTACTTATGACTGCAGGCTCCAGAAGAATAATCTCAGAGTAAATGTACTGCAACGATACAGCAACACCTCAACATGCCAAACCTCTGAACACACCGCTCTAAGTAATCATATTTTGGGCAAATGTTAAATATATACTTTAATTTATTCAGCAGTTATGCCAAACAAGTAGCATGGCAGGGCTTGATTAACCAGACCTGGATATACCAGTGCTGTCAGTGGCCAGCCTGTCATTTAGGGTCTACTCAAAAAGTCCTTAAGCCTCTATTGTATACATTAATACTGAAGTATTATTATTATTATTATTATTATTATTATTATTATTATTACTATTATTATTACTATAAGCTCAGCAGGTAGCACCACTACCTACCAGGGAGCCCCCACCACATGTGGGAGACTGGGGTTCGAATCCCGGTCAGGGTGACTATGCTGTGCTACACCAATAAGAGTCCTTGGGCAAGACTCCTAACACTACACTGACCCACCTGTAACATGATTAACCTAAGTCACTCTGGATAAGAGCGTCAGCTAAATGCCATAAATGTATTATTATTATTATTATTGTTGTTATTATCATCATCAATATTAATGTCATCATCATCATCATCATCATCATCATTATTATTATTATTATTATTATTATTATTATTATTATTATTATTATTATTATTATTATTAATGTCATTATTGTTATTATTATTAATGTCATTATTATTATTATTATTATTATTATTATTATTATTATTATTATTATTATTATTATTATTATTATTATTACAGTCATCAATATTGTTGTTGTTGTTGTTATTCTTATTCTTATTATTCTTATTCTTATTATTCTTATTCTTATTATTATTATTATTATTATTATTATTATTATTATTATTATTATTATTATTATTATGGAAATATTGGACAATAAGAGGGGAATTTAAGAAATGAAGGGGTTATTGGGTAAAGGCAACAATCCAAAATCATGAAATACACCCTAAAATCTCACCCTAAAATTTGCTTTGTTATGTTTTCAATAACTGATGTTTTATAGAAATAAAACATCAGTTATTGAAAACATAACAAAGCAAATCCAACTTATACTTAAATGTATATCACAAATATTTAAACAGTTGAACTACTATAATTTCAGTTATGTTGCTATATATGGTAATAACATTGTAATAAATCCACATCTATCTGCAAATAAAAATGATAAATAAAAACAGTGGTTTTAGTCTCATGGGGTGAGAGTAGCCTAGGGCTATGTGAGTCAGTTATAGCCCATTGGGCTGAATGCACACAGATCATGTTCATATTCAGATATAATTGCCATATGCCAATAAAATTATTTGACCAGGTTACAGTAAAATCAACACTAAACCATATATATATATTCGCCTATTTATTGGACAGATTGAATCCTTCCATCATAACATTCCTATGGCATGGGTGAAATGCATATATGTGAATATATCAGAACCTGCTATTGTGTTCTGTTTCCTAATCAGAGAATCAGGAGAATGACATCCCGTCGAATGTTGTCTTGTGTTGAGCCATAAGCATCAGTTACAGAAGTGCAACCATCCCCCTCCTAAGTTCCCAAAAGAATAAGCAGTGTAATAAAATAACACAGTCTATTTTTTATATGCAGTAAATATGATACAGATGGAGGTATTATGGAGTAGCGTTGGGTATTTGCTGGTGGTGTTATGGTGTAAAAGTAGAGACAGTAGAAAAGTTTTCACATGGTGCAGAGATACAGTTTTCTTCCCCTGTAAACATAAATTGCATCTTCTTGTTTTTGTAGCAGCGCTGAAAGCCTCAGACCATAAGGCAGTGCTGGGAACGTGTCACAGAAGTCATTATTTTAGTTTACTGGTCACATGTGCCTTTGAGTCTAGACTAACAGCTACATCACTGGATTTCCTACAACGGCCTCATTGCCACAATCCACCCTGCAGTCAATGTTCCCTCCTCTGTCTGGAATTATACCGGCGGCCATCCGACGCCTAAACCTCTCTCTATCAGACAAACAAAAACAAGGGGGAGAGGAGTCTGGGTCAGAGAGAGGGAGAGAGGGAGAGAGAGAGAGAGAGAGAGAGAGAGAGAGAGAGAGAGAGAGAGAGAGAGAGAGGGAGGGAGAAACATGAATAAAATACAGGGAAAAATGAGAGAGCGATATAGGGGCGAGTGGGAGGAGAGAAAACAGAAAGAGCAAGGGAAGGAGAGAAAAAAAGCCAGAGAGAGAAGAAAAAAGAGAAGAAGAGAGAACAGAGAGCGACACCAACGGAGAAAAACAGAGAAGAAGAGAAAGAGAGAGGCTGAGATAATGTGAGAGCTGATAGATAGGCAGAGAAAGAAAGAAAGAAAGAAAGAAAGAAAGAAAGAAAGAAAGAAAGAAAGAAAGAAAGAAAGAAAGAAAAGACAGATGGCAGAAAGAAACAGGAAAAAAGGAGAAGGAGGAAGATTAATAGAAAAAGAGAGTGAAAAGAGAGAAATACAGGAAGAAGAGAGAAAGGGGAAAGAAAAGGATTAAGAGGATGGAGGAGAGAAAGAGAAAATAAGGAACAGGCGGAAGGAGAAATAAAGAGATAGAGGGAAGAAGATATAAAGAATAAGAGATACAGGGAAAGAGAAACAGAGAGAGGGAGAACAAGAGATAGAAGGACAGGGAAAAAAGAGAAGGAGAATAAGAGCACGAAAGGAGAAACTAGGAGAGGAAGAATAAGGGATAGCAGAAATGGGAAATGGAGAGACAGGTAAAGAGAGATAAGGAGCAGCAGAATAAGAGACATGTAGAAAGAGAGAGAAGGAGACAGGAAAGATAAAAGAGAAAAATAGAGAAATTGGCCAAACAAAAGAAATAAGATGATGTGGGGAAAGAGAGAGAGAGAGAGAGAGAGAGAGAGAGGAGCGAGTGAGGCGTGATGGTGCACCATGTGAACCCACACTGAAGGGCAGAAGCTCATCTGCTCACAAGGTACAAATCTGCTCCTGACTTACAGATTCACACACGGCCGGCCGGCCGCCCGCCCGCGCGTCCAGCAGCACAGATGAGGCATGTCTTCAGGACAAACAGAGTGAGTGCCAGTTTGAGTTCATTGTGAGGGTGCATATGGTCCTCTCTCTGCTGGCCTCTTTCTCCTGGACCTGGGGCTACAGAGCGCGAGCGAGCATGAGCGAGAGAGAGCGAGAGAGAGCGAGAGCGGTCCCTAACATACTGTTCTTCCTCATATGCCAGCCATCACGTCTTCATCGTGCATTATGCCACAGGCCGCTACAGTATCCGTACTGCGCGCTGCGCTGAAGGGGCTACGGAGTTTCATACAGCGTGTATAGTTTAGGCCTGTCAGGCGTACGCCAAACAGAGAGCCGGTTCATGAACCGCACAGTCATGACCGAGTAACAGCTAATACGCCCTATCCGCTGGATGATGCTGCTGGAACAAAAGCATGGCATAATGGACCGTTTTGGAGTGCACGTCACAGGAACGTCACGGTGCGCTGCTATGGATGCTAGAATGCGAATGGACAAACAAATGACCTTCGCCTTTTAAGGCGATGCCTATGGTTGCCTTAAATGCAGTGCAGCAGCAGCGCGGGTCTAAACTGTGATGATTAGCCTATGCTAATACTCACATATCATCACTGTCCAAAGAAAAACAGGTATTTCCAAAATGGCAACTTTACAGAGGAGGCCAAAACCGCATTTAACCTCCTGAGATTCGGACCTGCTTGGTGTGCAGTTTTAATTTCTCCAAGCTGTTTGGGATTATTAGGACCTAACAAGTATAAAAAGTTGTTTTGGCAGAAAACAGCGTCCTCATACATGGTCCATGTCATACGCCAACAACTGTGGCTCTTCAGGCAGCTATAATAAAGACACATAGTTATGTTTTAGAACAGACTTTGCTTTATTCCTCATCATATTGATGATATTCACATAATCAATAAACCATCTGCTCATCTTCATGCCAGGAAGAAACTCGCCCAGGTTACTAGGATCACCATTTATTGATTACTGATCAGCATCACTTACTCACTGTGTTACTAACATGCCTAAGAAGTGTTGCAAGAGATGATACTTACAAACGACTTGAGCGAACGACTATGTATCCTGCCTCACCTAAAGTACATTAACATGTATCCCTAAAGAAGTCCTAATGAATTGTCAGAGTATGTATCCTACCTAACACAAACAGACTAGAGCGAACCTCCTGAGACCCGGACTTGCTTGGTGTGCACTTTTAGCTTCGCCTAGCTGTGATTAGATTTAGATTGTTGATCCCACAGTGGAGAAATTTAGTCTCCGCATTTAACCCATCCGTGAAGTGAAACACCACAAACACACTCACTAGTGAACACAAACACTAGGGGGCAGTGAGCACACTTACCCAGAGCAGTGGGCAGCCCTATCCACGGCGCCCGGGGAGCAGTTAGGGGTTAGGTGCCTTGCTCAAGGGCACCTCAGTCGTTACTGTAGGCTCAGGGAATCAAACCGGCGACCCTCCGGTCACAAGGCTGGTTCCTATCCTCCAGCCCACGACTGCCCCACAAGTTAGTAGGACCTAACAAGTATAAAAACTAAACCTGTCTTTGTGCAGGAAGTTGGCCTAATATGAGGTCAAAGGGTCAACGCTTTATTAGGTATCATGGTGCCGAGAAGCAGAAAGGTAATTTCTCTCTCAGGAGGTCACACTGTCAGGGTCGGGCAAATCAGGATGGACCTGCGCGAATAGGCTTAAAAATTTATTTCGATGGGGGCAAGCGAGGTCAAAACAGGCAGGAAGTCAGGACCTGGCAGATACTCCAAACGAAGGACAAACCAGAGACGTAGTCAAAAACACAGGGGAGCCAGGGATCCGAAAACCCAATACAGCAAAGTGGAAAATAAGGGCTGGGTAAGTTCTGATAAACAAAGACCTTACTTCGCGAGGAGATGGAAGACAGAACCGCTTACAAAGAGCTAGCTCTAGGTGAAAACAGTTAGCACTCTGGTGATGCTGCTCTGTGATTGGCTGCCGGCTGTGAGCGAGAGGTTGCATGGTAATCCAAAGGGGTTCTGGGAAGTGGAGCTCACAGGCGGTATAGCCCGTGTAGGGCTTGACAGGCACGTGACACACACAATGGTAACAGCATCTGTTGCATTCCAGACACAACAGTATCACTGCTGGACTGAGATTCGTCCACCAACACAAACTATCCAGCCAGCAGCGTCTTATGACCACTGATGAAGGACAAGAGGATGACCGACACAAACTCTGCAGCAGCAGATGAGCTATCATCTCTGACTGTCCATCTACAAGGTGGACCAGCAAGGTAGGAGTGTCTAATAGAGTGGACAGTGAGTGGACACAGTGTTTAAACACTCCAGCGGCACTGCTGTGTCTGATCCACTCACACCAGCACCACACACACTAACACACCACCACATCAGTGTCACTGCAGTGCTGAGAATAATCCACCACCCTCATAATACCTGCTCTGCAATGGTCCTGTGGGGGTCCCGACTATTACAGAGAAACACAGACTACAGTCTGTACTTGTGAAGCTACAAAGTGCTCCTTTATGGAACTGAACGAATTTCCCTTTCCAGATTATAAAGCCTGAATGAGTGTCACACTCAACACACACCTCATCACTGCACCTGACTGGCCCAGCAGCCACGATTTCAGACATCCAGCAGGCAGTGATGCCCTCCATGAGTCATCCTGTTAATGCAGCACCATTGGCACACGACAGCAAAACCCATAACGACTGCCCTTAACACCATGTCAACGCCACCAAACACTGTAATGGAGTGACTCGGAAAGTCCCGCTTTTGTCTTGGTGGAGAAGACCAAGGAATCCGTGTGTGGAGGCACCGTGGTCACCTCACACGTCCAGAAGGCCTGGTGTCACTCCATCTCCTTCCCTACCGCAACATCTCCAGGAACCTGTGTGAGGATATTCAAGCTGCATGGGATGGGTTATCACAGGACACCATTAGGAACCTCTACAGCTCCATGCTGAGACATCTGGCTGCCCGACACCATACTGGGAGACATACTTCTGTATGTGTAGCTTAATTAATATTACACATATTCGTCTACATTTATCATCATGTGTTGTTCCTGGTATCCTTCATCTTCCCTCCCAATCGCACTGCAGTCCCACTCTGTGTTCTGCGTGCAGCTACTCTTTTGAAGACTGTCCTCAGTATAATATCGCATATACAGCTCTTTTGTCTTCTGACAGTAAACCAAGTGTAAAAAAAGAGCTTTAAATTGAAGTGTGTTTTTTCTTGTACATGTCGACCGGAAAGCAAGGTCAGGCCTATTTGTCTCGGACAATAAAGCGTGAGGTGGATTAATGTGAGAAACACTCCAGCGTTTGATTCAATTTCCATCTCCTGAAGCTTAGCTCATATTATTATGGCTGTATCTAGTGGATGGGATAATTCAGGCATGGAGAGAAAGCTTACACCTGCTCCGGAGAATTAATCTGCAGCCGTAATGAACATTTAGACCTGTCAAACACAGCAGATAAACGCTTTCTCAACCTGCACGTCCTCTTAATTCCGTCTGAGAGACTCCACGCGCATGCACGCTTACACCTGCGTTCGGGAGACAGAGCGGGAGAGAGAGAGAGAGGAGAGAGTTAGCAGGACAAAGAAACTGAGAGGTAAGGAGAAAGACAGAACATGGCGCTAAATAAAGAGAGACTGAGCAAAAAGACATAAGACATGTAGATGGATAGAAAGAGGGTGTGACAACAAAGAGAGAGAGAATAGGAGAGAAGGAAAAAATAAAAGAGTGAAAGACAGACAGAGACACAAACAAAGAAAAACTGAGAATAGATAGATAGATAGATAGATAGATAGATAGATAGATAGATAGATAGATAGATAGATAGATAGATAGATAGATAGATAGATAGATAGATAGATAGATAGATAGATAGATAGATAGATAGATAGATAGATAGTGGGACAGATAGAAATTTGAGAGACCCATAGAGAGAGGCTGACAGAGACCATATGGATAAAGAGACAGATAGAAAGACAGAGAGTGAGAAAGACAGATAAAGAGACAGAGAGAGGTTGAAAGAGAGTTAGAGAAAGAGAGAAAAGGGGTAATAAAGAGACAAAGATGGAGATTTAAAGAAAGACATACAAATAGAGAGACAGATTAAAGGAGAGACAGGGAGACTGACAGACAGAGAAAGACAGGCTGAAAGATAGACAGAAAGAGACAGAGATTGACTGATAGAACGACAGACAGACTGAAAGAGAGACATGCAGAGAAGGAAAGGCACAGAAAGAGAGACAGATACAAAAAAAAGAGTGACAGAGCCATAGAGAAAAAGACAGAGAAAGACAGAAAGAGTCTCAGAAAAAGACAGACAAAAAGATTGATTTTGAGAGTTAAAAGGAGACAGAAGGATATAAAGGGAGAAAAAGACAAAAAGACAGAGAGATAGAATAGAAGGATAGAAGGGAAATATAAAGACAGAGATTGACTGAAAGAGAGAGACAGAGGAGAGAGGTAGAAAGAGAGAAAGACAGAGAAATAGAGACAGAGAGACAGAAAGAAAGACAAAAGTGAGAAGTGGAGACCCAAAAGACTGCAAAAAGAATGCAAAAAGAAACACAATGAGAGAGAGAGAGAGACAGAGAGAGAGAGAGAGAGAGACAGAGAGAGAGAGAGAGACAGAGAGAGAGAGACAGAGAGAGAGAGAGAGAGAGAGAGAGAGAAAGAGAGAGAAAGAGAGAGCGAGAGACAGAGAGACAGAGAGAAAGAGAGAGTGAGAGACAGAGAGAAAGAGAGAGAGAGAAACAGAAAGAAACAGAGAGAAACAGAGAGAGAAAGAGACAGAGAGACAGAGAGAGAGAGAGAGAGAGAGAAAGAGAGACAGAGAGACGGAGAGAGAGAGAGAGAGAGAGAAAGAGAGAGAGAGGCGAGTTTTCTCAGGACCATTTAAAATGTAAGGTCATTAAGATGACCAACACAGTACAGACCACTCCTGTCACACATGCCCTCCTCCTTTCCCTCCTTCTCTCCTCCTCTCACTCTTTCTCTCTCTGCCCCTCCTCTCTCTCCTGTGTGTTTGTGAGGGGGGTGGTGGGGGGGGTGTTGTCAGGGTGGGAGTGATGAGGCTGCATGCTAAAGACAGTTAGCGGATGTTAGCTTCCCACTGCGAGTATTTCTGCAGGTCGAATAGGAAGCGTTCTACTAATCACCCGCGTCAGGAAGAGAGCAGCTGCGGCCTGCGCCACGACCATCACTCTAACAGACCGCTCACTGCGCTCTCCGCACGCAGCGCCGAAAATCTGCCACAGCCCGGGGGAGACGGCCCGGCCTCAGGAGCGCACGGAACGCTTACGTAAATGTAGAGATACAAACAACAGAACAGGTTTTACTCTCCACTGAGAGATCGGGGGGGGGGCATACTCACATACACAATACATTACTGAGAGACAGAGAGAGAGAGAGAGAGAGAGAGAGAGAGAGAGAGAGAGAGAGAGAGAGAGAGAGAGAGAGAGAGAGAGAGAGAGACAGAGAGAGAGAGAGAGAGGGAGACAGAGAGAGAGAGAGAGAGAGAGAGAGAGAGAGAGAGAGAGAGAGAGAGAGAGAGAGGATTACTGGAAGAATGTGAGGCAGAAAGAAGAAAGAGAGCAAGAGAATGATGAACAGAAATTAGAGAAATGAAACGGAGCTACAGAGAGAGAGATAAAACAATATCACTGATAGAATATGAGATAAAGATGAAAGCCAGAGATAGACAGATAGAAAAAAAAGAAAAAATGCAAAGTGACAACAAAGAAAGAATGAAGGACAGAGAAACAAAGAGACAGACAGATAAAGGGACTGAATGAGACATGAAAAAAGACAGGCAGAGATAGACAGAGAGAGGGATAAAGAGATAGAGGGACAGATAAGGTGACAGGTAGAGAGACAGACACAGACAAAGAGACACAGGTAAAGAAACAGGTAGAGACACAGATAAAGCCAGAGAGAGACACAATACACAACAGGTAGAGAGAGATAAGGAGACAGGTAGAGACAGAGAGAAAGACAGAAAGAGACAGAATATGAGACAGGTAGAGAGAAAGAGACAGAAAAACACTTAGAGAGAAAGAAAGTGAAAGACAGAGAGACAGATAAAGAGAGGGAGAAAGGAGACAGTAGACAAATAGGGAGAAATAAAAAGACATGTAGAGAGACAGAGAGATTGAAAGAGAGAGAGAAAAAAGACAGGAGACAGATAGGGAGAAATAAAAGGCATGTAGAGAGGCAGTGAGACTAAAAAGAGAAAGAAGGAAGACAGGAGACAGACAGAGAAATAAAGAGATGTAGGGAGACAGAGAGAATAAAAGAGAGAGAGAAAAAAGCAGGGATCATCCTGTCAAAGACAGAAAAAGGAAAGAGCGATAAAGAGGCCGCTAGAGAGGCAGAGAAAGACTGAGGGAGACAGAAAGGAGACATATCGATATGATAAGAGACCGACAAGAATATTAAGGCGAGAGCTGAAAGAGAAGAAAGGACAAAAAAATGAGATCAATGAATGAGAGAGAGATGGAGGAGGAGAGATAGACCATAATACTGAAAGAGAACAGAGAGAAGAGAGAAAGAGGAAAGGAAAGAGAAGAACGGAATAGGAGTCTGAGTGAATTTGAGAGAGGAAGAGAGAGAAAAAGAGAGAGAAAGAGAAAGAGAAAGTGGGATGGAGGAGGTGTAGAGACATACATGGAGGCCTGGAAACAAATGAGAATAAAAAGGAGGAAACAGTAAAGAGAGAGAGAGAGAGAGAGAGAGAGAGAGAGAGAGAGAGAGAGAGAGAGAGAGAGAGAGAGAGAGAGAGAAAGTGGGATGGAGGAGGTGTAGAGACATACATGGAGGCCTGGAAACAAATGAGAATAAAAAGGAGGAAACAGTAAAGAGAGAGAGAGAGAGAGAAAGAGAGAGAGAGAGAAAGTGGGATGGAGGAGGTGAAGAGACATACATGGAGGCCTGGAAACAAATGAGAATAAAAAGAAGGAAACAGTAAAAAGAGAGAGAGAGAGAGAGAGAGAGAGAGAGAGAGAGAAAGATCAATGTATTTACACGTTTCATTTGCGGTGAGCTGGTAGAGCCTCATTAATTTAACACAGCTCCCCACCTTCTGTCCCTCTGCTGCCCAAACCTTCTCTCCACTGTCTCCCACCCTCCCACCCACCGCGCACCGCAATTACAGTACAGATTACACCCAGCACACAGGGAGAGAAATCCCCAGACACCATATGCTGCACCACGGGGGCACGCACCGCTCCATCACCGAGAGGAAAGAGGAAGTTAGCCGAGAGTAAAGGTATGGGACTGTCTGAGAGAGTGTGTGTTCCAGGTTTATGCCACACTGCGGGGACCTGGTCATTTACTCGCGTTATAGGGACTCGGCACTGTCAATTTTAGGGACAGAGTTGGGTTAAAGTTTGGCTAAAGTTACGGCTAGGGTTATGGTAAGGGTAAGGATAGGGTAAGGTTAGGTTTAGGTTAGGATTAACATAGTAGTACTTACAGTTAAGGTTAGTGTGGGGTTAAGGGTAGGGTTGGGGTGAGGTTAGAGTTAGAGTGCGTGTGTGTGTGTGTGCGTATGTTTGCGCATGTGTGCGTCTATGTGTATGTGTGTGTGTGTAGGTGTGTGTGTGTGTGTGTGTGTGTGTATGCGTGTGTGTGCGTATGTGTGTGTGTGTGTGTGTCTGTGTGTGTGTGAGAGTGTGTGTGTGTGTGTGTGTGTGTATGTGTGTGTGTGTAGGTGTGTGTGTTTGTGTGTGTGTGTGTATGCGTGTGTGTGCGTGTATGTGTGTGTGTGTATGTGTCTGTGTGTGTGTGAGAGTGTGCGTGTGAGAGAGTGTGTGTGTGTGTGTGTGTGTGTGTATGTGTCTGTGTGTGTGTATGTGTGTGTGTGTATGTGTGTGTGTGTGTGTGTGTGTGTGTGTGTGTGTGTGTGTGTGTGTGTGTGTGTGTGTGTGCATGTATGATGAGAATGTGGTGAGAATGTCACTCACAGTCATAAAGGCCTAACAAGGGTCTTAGGAGATACACATCCATTCAGCCCATCAGCCAGTCAGAGCTTCCTGCTTGTCACGACACATCCTTACACACAGTGTTCACACACGAACAGCGTTCAAAGGTCAGAGTTGTAGAGGTCAAGGTAAATCCTGCTGAGTTTGCCAAAAACTAAATGTATGATACCTAGATCCAATTCAAATGAACCCAGTACGAGTCAACTCAACTCAACTCACATCAGTTCAATTCAACTCAGCTGATTCAGTTCGAGGCGAGTCACTTGAGTTCAGTTCACTTCAGTTTAGTTCAGTTCGAGTCAGGTAAGGCCATTTCCGGTCACTTCATTTGAGCTCAGTGCATTTTAATTCAATTCAGTCCAATTCATTTAACCAAGCCAGTTTAATTTAATCAGGTCTGTCCAATGCACATCATTTGATCTTAGTTCCATTCAGTTCATCACAGCTCTGTTTAATTCATGGTGCTTTACTGACATGGCTACATGCTACAACCTCACATCTAAAACCTCTTTCTTTCTTTGTCTTTCTTCCTTTCTGATCAGACCTATGATCACTTCACACAGGGAAAGGCCCTGTAGAATGCTGGACTGGGTTAAAAGGAAAGGCTATAAGCAACAAAAGAGTACAAAGGTAGAAGTTAGGAGAAGTTAGTTGTTTTCAGTCTCTTTATAGAACCACAGAATAAACTGTAGTATTTTTGACGACACACTGGACTTATACTACGACACACTAGATATACACTAAAAGAATCAGATTCAGTACAACTTCCTGTTTATATACAACAGCAGTTCAGTTAAAATTAAATCAAATGCCGTTTCCCTTTTAACTCAGGCAGTCACCCAGTCGCCTCAGTAGCGTCTGTAGTTACCTTCATTAGTGTAACACTGCAGCTACAAGGCTAAAGTAGCTAACACGTAATGCCTCGAAACTGCAAAGTTAGCATTGCGCACACTTGATGCCTCGTATGTTGTTACAGTGCTATGTTCTGATAATGTCAGACTGTTTTCTCCAAAAATACAGACAAAGTTTAGATGTGGCATTTTTGGTCATTTCTTTGGAACAGTTAATGAGTTAGCATCCATTAACACATAGCGCTACGTTAGCCTCATAGAGGCTAGAGTAAAAATGAAGAAAGCAAACTCTGAAAGTGTGGAGCCTACGTTAAGGGGAAATTTGTGTAAATTCCTATAACCTTATTAGGGTCTATCGCCCCGAACGCTCCAGAAGCCCTGAGAGGGTGAAATTCGGATTCAGCCGCTCACCACCTCGGCATTGTTTGTGATGAACGTGTGTGTTTTCTGCACCCCCCCCACCAAACCCCCCCCCAGGCAAGCAAAAAGCTTATCCCTTTGGTTTCGGTCAATCTTTCCAGCGAACAATCAGCGGAGCATGATGCCACTTTTCCACTGCCAGGGGATGTAGTTCTCCGAGTCAATAAAAAAAGAGGCTCATCCCTCTGACTAGTTCTGTGCTAATGCTAATGGGATTGAATAAGGCCATCTCAGCTGGCACCCCCCGTCTCAGTGTTACGGGTTTTAAATGAAACACACTGCGTATGCTGTCCATTATGCTGCAACATACTATAGTGTGGATGAAGCTTGAACTATATCAAGGTAAACAGGTTTGTAACTGGAGACCAGATGCTGCTGTCAACGGCATGTGACAACAAATCATACATCTTGCCGCTGACCACAGTGCCTCCACATATGGATTCATCAGTTTGGCACGTCACCACTGATGTAATGTTAAGGCCAGTAGTTATAACAGTCTGCATGCATGTAGTCCTGCCCGCAGAATGTCCACAATGTGAAACCTACCCACCAAATCAGTCCTGTCAGTTGATTCCTTGTGTGTGCAACTATTTGTGCAACCATATTTTTGCAGATGAGTGTATAATACGTGAAATAAATAATGATAAAAAGTGAGTTCCATGATTAGCTCTCTGATTACACCCAGGTTTCATACTTCTGGTTTGCTTCACAAAGCCCTGATTATCAAAAGGAAATGAACTGTATAATTGTGTGTCATTAGCATCGCTATGAAAATTGTTATCATGTTTCCTGACATGTACAAAGAGAAAAGCAGAGGCCCTAAAACTGAACCTTGTGGCACTCCACGAGAGATGTTCGTTTTGCTTTCCCAGTGAATCCAAGAACTGTTCGCTTATTAAATATAATCCAATATAAATGACTTACAACTTAATCATCGTATTGCACGGAAGTTCTCCCTGAGTAAACAAGCCTGAACAAAGAACAAGACCTCAATAAACCCCAAGTGACTGTTACTTACAATTAGCCTAACGTTTACAACATCGTGACTGTATTGGCCCAATAACATAATAGTGGACAAACATGATCATAAAACAATAAAACTAATAAAGGAGACATTTTAGCGTCTGGCCAATAGAGTTCCATTTGCTCTTCACCAGACATGCCACATCAGCGCTGACCAAAGCGCTCAGCTAACACTTTGGTCAGCATAGAGAAGCGGGGCCCAACTGAGATGGACTTATTCAAAGTCATGCGGCACAGGGCCCGGGGCGAAGCCGTCGCTTTTAATCCAATTGGCGTTGGCGCCAAAATGTGTAAAGTAATCTATGCATTAGCGTAGCTGGCAAACGCCGAGCCTCTGAAACTGCGGCTCAGCGCCGGGTTTGTCTACACAGTGATAAGCACACCACCACACCAGAGAGGGGCTTTAGCCGCTATTCTTCTCCCCACACAATCTCTCTGTTTCTCTCTCTCTCTCTCTCCCTCGTTTTCTCCATCTTTTCTCCCCTCGGTTTATCGTCATACCTGTCTCGCAGACCTATTAAAGATTAAGGTCACCCAAGGAAAAGAAAAAAAAAAGGGGAATCTAGCCGCAGTGCTTTAAACACTTTTAAAATTCATAAGTCAAGAGGCTTATGCTTTCTTAGCACAAGTCTTCATAACAATGAGAGTTTTGATATTTCGTATAAGAATGGCTGACAGCGGGATTTCTCTCTCTTTCCCTCTCCCTCTCTCTTGCACTCTGTCGTTCGCCCTATCAAAGTGAAATAGTGTGGCAGTTTGACAAGCCGCACACACGCAAATACACGCACGCGCCGTTCTGAAGGGTGATCTGATGGACGCAAATCCCGTCCAATCACATCACATGGATATTTCCAGTCGTACTTCAGATCGGAGCAAGGCATCAGGTCTTTGCGCTCCGCACTCCAAACGCATGGAGGAAAAAAAGCTGAAATAAATCTTTTATTAGCACATTGAGAGGCACCGTAGCACCACAATCACTTTCAAGGCCCAGCGTTATATATTTATTTACTGGTTTGCTAGGCTTGAAATATTCCAAGGCCTGAAGTTTTGAAGTCTCGGCGGTGTTTCTTTGAACCTCGACTTCTCCGCGGAGCCCAATTTGTTTATTTAGTCCAATTCCCCCTTATCAGTGGACTCATTTACTTTAGCCGGTGAACGTAGACCACCCATCTAACATCTAATGTCTTACATCACAACATGAGGTCGCGACCTTCCCTCACTGAAGCCTCCAGTGGCCAAGGACACTTCAGCTGTTAATTTGTCATGCTCTGTATAAGTCGTATGTCATTTAGGTGCCTGAAACCTCCCAACTGCAGGACCCCAAGGCTTGAGAAGGACCTATGTGTTTTGATGGCACAACACTTGATGATGCAACAGCACCTACGAGCCATGGTACTTTAATCAACTGACCATTTGTGTCCAGCTTTGGAAAGGTCAATGGCTGTGTTTACATGCAAAGCATTTGGGCAATCCTATTGAAGACATTCAGATTGAGATCAAGACTGAGGTGTTTATACGGGCACTCTACTCAGCGTCTTCGTTTACACGCACACTACAAGCAATCAGGCACAAGTAAGTGAGGACCACTTGGAGCTGTTCCAGTTGGAAGGAGATGAGCAGCAACATGAATCCCTTGTTTTTAATTGCTTGAAAACTCTAGCAGACTTGAAAATGTACTTCACATGCACTGATCAAAGAAAGGGTGGGAAGGAAGTGTGGGATTGCGGTGCTATTGGGAAGGGAGATAGAGGTTGCCATGAACAATAAATGATGATACATGTAGACATGGGGAATGTGATAGGGGGAATATCTATTGAGCTACACATACAGAAGTAGTGTCTCTCTGTATGGATTCGAACCGCCATGTTCGAATCTTGGTAGGGAGTTGTAGAGGCTCCTAATGGTGTCCTGTGATAATCCATCCCATGCAGCTTGAATATCCTCACACAGTTCCTGCAGACGGTGCGGTAGGGGTGGCGGTGGAGTGACACCAGGCCTTCTGGACGTGTGACAACAAACCAGGCATCTTGGTGCGGACCACGGTGCCTCCACACATGGATTTGTTGGTCGTCTCCAGCATAACAAAAGCAGGACTCATCATTGAAGATGAGTCAGTGCCATTCTGAGTCACCCCATGACAATCTGGTACGACACCGTTGCAGTCTTTGGCGATGTTGATGTGGTGTTCAGGGCCATTGCCTTAATGGTCTTCGTGCATGTAGTCCTGCATCGTCCAGCCCTCTACCAAGGATGCTGGCACTAACAGCATGACTCATAGGGTCACTGCTGGGTGAATGTCTGGAATCGTGGCTGTTGGGTCAGTCAGCTACAGTGATGAGGCCTGTACTAGTTTACGTCACTTGTGAAACTTTAGTCTTTTGCAGGTCTCACAATATCAAACCTACCCAGCAAGTCTCATTCCCATTGGTTGATTCCTTCTGGGTGCACCTATTCTGTTGATGATGTGTGTATATTAAGACTGAGCTGTTTATATTGGCACTCTACTCAAAGGCTCTTTTTATATGCACACTACAACCAATCAAATCCAAATTAGTGAGCACTACCTAATCCAGTCGGAATGAGGTGAGCAGCAACATGGCTCACTTGTTTTGAATGGCTTGGAAAGTGTAACAGACTCAGGAAAATGTACTTCCGAGTGCCTTGATCAAAGGGAGGGCTAAGGAGTGATACGCTGATCTGAGAAATGTCCACCTGCTTCTAATTTGCTCTGTTGTACAGATTTGACTGGACTGTCCTTCATTTGCTCGTATGCTAATCTGAACATCTTGCTATTGTGAGCTTTATGTGCGTCCATCATGATAAAGTTCTAAACTTGGCCTCCTCAGGCAACCAGTGCCTTACTCTCAGGCAACCAGTGCCTTACTCTCAGGCCAGCAGTGTCTTACGGTATGTTGTTACAACACACATGCACATTTTGACTGGATGTTGAAAGGATGACTTGTATTTTGGACAGACCATGCTGAAATAATGACTGTTGAAGATTTGCATTTTGAGATATTAATTTACTATGTCAAATCTTTCTTACTATCTCCAATTCATGACATGAAATGTCCATGTCAAGTCAATATTTAGACAAAAAAAAGTAACTTGTAGCAACAACTATTAACTATTGAGTAAATGAGTAATTCTCTGTAATGTAAGATGTTAAATATGCGTTTTGAACAACAAAAACACCGTTCCAATTGATCAGTTAATCCACCACTTATATTTAAAGAGTACAATAAGGGGGCCCTGTCTTTTAAGTGTAAATAGCCCAAACCAATAAAGAAATCAGGGATAAAAAAATAAAAAAGAAATACTAAAGCTAATGCTAATGCTAACGCTAATAATAATAATAATAATAATAATAATAATAATAATAATAATAATAATAATAATAACAGCAATAAAAATAATAACCGCAATAATAATAGTAATAATAATAATAATAATAATAATAATAATAATAATAATAATAACAATAATAATAATAATAATAATAAGAAGAACAACAACAACAACAATAATAATAACAGCAGCAATAATAATAATAATAATAATAATAATAATAATAATAATAATAATAATAATAATAATAATAATAACAATAATAATTGTAAGTAAAACTGAAGCAAATAAAAATAAAATGTTAAAAGTAGTAGTAAATTGTTCATATTATATAAATTATATATATTACTTACTAAAGTTAATAAATAATAGAAAAATGATAAAATAGTGATTAAAAACAAGAAATAAAAATTGAAAATGTAAAATATCTCTGCACTGAAGTTTAATTGTAGTAGGTCAATATGTAGAGAATATATATTTTATATATATATATATATATATATATATATATATATATATATATATATATATATATATATATATATATATATAAATGAAACTGTTGAGAAACCAAGTGAATATTTCAAAATACTAAGTTAATATTTAAAGAAAATAAGTCACTGTTTTGAAATACTAAGCTAGTTTTTTAAATGCTGCTGCCATTTAAACATGTGAGTAAACTTGGCATTTAGCAACATAGCTTCCATACAAGTATATATTTGTATTCATGTCTGGTTTCAGTCGTGTGTATTATATGAGTTATTTCGTGAAGGATATGAGGGTCATTGGTATCAAGAAGTTCACTAGTTCGTACCCTGAGACAGTGTAAACCATGTGAGGATAATATCCAAACCAAACTAGGTTCTATGCTGTAATCCTGAGCTTAAGAAGCAGGTTCTGTAATATGGCCCCTGATGTTTTGAATTTTACAGCCCAAATTGGACTGGTTTACAAACAGCAAGGCTTCCGAAGAGGAGAACAGTTGTGGCCTAGTTTTCCGCCTGTGTGGAGCTCACGCACACACACACATGCGTCAGGGTTCTAGGCTACTGCTCAGCTCCAGCCTGCCGAATCTTTGTGAAGAAGAGGAGCATATGTAAGTTAATGGGCCGTAATGGAGTGTTTATCCAGGAGAAACCTCAGGTTAAACGAAGGCTGGAGATCAGGGTTTATCCGACCGCACGCTGGCTTCATTAAGGAGCACATCTGGACGCGCAGGAGCGTCCGTCTGCCTGCCGCAGACGGATGGGGTGAGAAAGGATTCTCTACAGCCATGACATGCTCTCAGTCTCACGGAAGCACAACATCCATATGCCACTCTTGTCTGATACGGAAGCTGCTCCGGCTTGGATTTCTTTGTTCGTGTTAACTTGTTGCCTCGTGTTTTTTATTCTTCGTGAATCGCTTCTGAGCCCTTTTCAACCAAAAGTACCCTGGCTCTTTAACTGGTTCCATTCAGGCTTCTTAGAACCTTGGTGCTATTCAGGGAGCCAGCCTGCGTTGGCACCCGTTTTTATTAGAACCAAGGAATGTCAAAGAATATGGTATTAACGCCAACAGAGGGCGCTGCACAGCGGTAGTAAACAGTGGTACCAAGACGACGGCATGTATAGATTAGCTGTGAGTACTTATGGTGTTATTCCAGATGTTTGTTCTTATCCAGAAAGCAAACACGGATCAAGTACTGGAGATAAGAAGGCATAGAGGAGGTTCTTCAGTAGGCCAAGGGGTGTCTGCACTGTTGCCTTCTCTTTCCTCAACAACTGATCATGGCTGTCATCACGGTTCATGATGAAGAGTCTACTGTTCTTTGGTTCCTGCTGGGAACAATTTCTTCTGGCTCTAAACAGATTTAATTTGGGTGAAAAACGCAATATGAAAATCACTAAGGAATAGGAATAGTATAGTATAAAGGAATAATAGTTTTGGCCATTATTTTCAAACAACGATATCCAAACTAATTTTTAATATCTGGTCACAATAAAGCTTTGCATCCCTGAAACAATGAATAAAAAACCTCAAGAGATTTGATTTCAGTCGTTGCAAGTATTCCTATAGGCAACCAGGGCTATCTCATTTAGAAGGGCACACTTGCCCTCTTGACCTGTGAACTTTTGCTTCTTCACAAATATTTCAAGTTGGGGTTTTAAGGTTGTATGTCACGAGGCATTCTCTTAAACCTTTAGACCCCAGACCCATAGTGTTGAGTTGTCTACTCACAGTTTACAGCTAGACAGAAACACCTATGAATGCTTGTAATCTGGAGCCACCATGAAGCTTGGGGTTCTCCTCTTCCTCAAAGAGAAAAGATCTAAGTTCTGTTCATCCAGTGGTGACTGTATTTGTGGTCTCCATACATATTCCAATGAATCACCTAGCATGGTTAAGGTGGTAGTAACTTCAGATACCTGCAGGAGAATGATGGTGTGAGTGACGGGATTCATAGATGGAGAAGAGGTGGTACAGTACAGGGAATGTCTCGTTCCATGTGTGGAAAATGGCTCCAAAGCAGATGTTAATGATTGGCTAAAAGGAGTGACTGCATGTGGGCGTGGCCAAAGACCATAGTGTGAAGGAAGTAGCTGAATCTGCAGGTGTATGGAAGCGTACGGTCATATGGGTCTACCAGCAGTGGCTAAAATCCCAGTCTACAGGGAATTCTCCTCGGAATTGGACCAGGGCATCCATCTGGCCCAACTGCGCAATTATTTGATGTGGCTGAATATTGATGTAGCATACATCCAAAAACTTGGCCAGTTTATCCCAAATCAGATCTCAGCTGTTCTCGTAGAGGTACTATGCGGTATTAGGTATTCAGTCACAGATGGCTCACTCTTTGTCTCGTGATGACAGATAACCCTGTCTTTGGTCCAGGTGTTGAATCGTCAAGACCCATACAGGCCTTTCCAGACTAGAACACCAGGGGCAGATCCTGCCTCCTAGGCAGCTGGATAGATACCAAACTGGTGGTGGTTGGGAGTAGGAACAGGAACATCGAAATGTCAGTACCTGAAAGCAGCAGAACAGGTGCACAAGTTGATTGATTTGTAGGACAGGGATTGGTCAGGAGCAATAACTGAATGAATGATGTGCTATTAGAGTTTTCTTAACTGGGCTTTGAGTAAAGCTTCCATTTCTGTTCAGTTAAATATCATCAGTCAGCTGCCTAATGAGCCTGTGGCTTTTCAGTGTAAGCAAAGCATCTCAAAAAGTTTTAATGAGTCACATAATCTGTTTGGATAATTATTTGGAAATGTGGATTAAATGAGTCCAGTAAGATCTGAGATCTTGTGAAAGAGCGTACAGAGCTAAGCATACACCGTGTTTTATGTTTCACTTTTCCTCCAGTGTGTCCAATTCTGTAAATCAGTGGGGCCCAGTCCTGGTTCTAGAGATCTACTACCTCTGAGAGTGCAGATCCAACACACCTCACACCTGACTAGTTTTCAGATGCCCCTGAAGCCTTACATTACCTGGCACAGGTGTGTTAGATTAAACTCTGGGGGATGGTCATATTAAAGTTAGTTACCATTAGAAAGTCTTATTTACCAGGGGTTACCAGGGGTTACCAGGGGTTACCAGGGGTTCCCGAACTTACACATACAAATGTATACCTCACTGCCATTACATTAGGTACACCTCCTTATATCCACACTCACTTACTATACAGGAGCACCTGTTTAGTCCATCTGTTTCTCAGTATGCTGTGTTAACCTGTTCTTCAGTGGTCAGGACCCCCACGGGACCACTACAGAGCAGGTATTGTGTGGGTGGTGGATCATTCTCAGCACTGCAGTAACACTGACATGGTGGTGGTGTTAGTGGATCAGACACAGCAGTGCTGCTGGAGTGTTTAAACGCTGTGTCCACTCACTGTCCACTCTATTAGACACTCCTACCTTGCTGGTCCACCTTGTAGATGGACAGTCAGAGACGATAGCTCATCTGCTGCTGCACAGTTCAGTGTTGGTCATCCTCTAGTCCTTCATCAGGGGTCACAGGATACTTTTGCCTGGATGTTTCAGGTGGAGGACTGTTTTCAATCCAGCAGTGACACTGAGGTGTCTGATCCACTCATACTGCAGTGCTGAAAATTATCCACCACCCACATAATACCTGCTCTGTGGGGGTCCTGTGGGGGTCCTGTAGGGGTCCTGAACACTGAAGAACAGGGTAATAAAGTATACAGAGAAACAGATGGACTACAGTCTGTAAGTGTAGAACTATGAAATGCTTCTATATGGCCAGCAGAGCTCATAAAATGGACAATGGGTGTAGATACAACAAGGTGTAACTCATGAAGTGGCCGGTGGGTGTATTTAAAATCGATATATCAAAGATTCACACGTCACTTTGGTCCCATTTGTTAAAATTCCACCGTCCACTAAACCCCAGTCACCACTTATTCCATTCCAGTCTGTGACGTTAGACATACGCCAAAATAACGAAATCCTTTTTGGGCCTCAAAAGCTGGAACCCAGCATTTCTCTCCTCAGAGTAAAGAAACGTATGATATAATATAAATTCAGCCCATAATGTTGAATACTTGCATTTGGCAATGTTTATCAATGTTTAAACATTTCAGTCCTCCTCCAGCTGAAGAAGTGAAGTACCGGAGCAGTGTGTCCATTTCAGGGGGTCAGAGGAGGTCACGGCTTTCACAGCACATTTAAACAGTACAACGGAGAGGTATTTATCAAATAAACAAAGGCTTTGTTTATTAGAGAGTGTGTGGAGCGAGAGGGAGCAGGGGGTTAGGAGGGTGCATGTTTGCGTGTGCTCAGGAATGAGCTAGTTTGAACACGTACAGTATGCATGCATATGAGCTCTGTTCTGATTGGCTGCCCAACCATTTTATATTATATACTTATAATATAGCTTATACACTGAAGAAACAGGTGTAAGCGAATAGAATTCAGGTGACTGAGACCGGCTCTGATTTCTGATTGGAGGGTTGGATCACATGACTGATGGATGCCTAATGAGCAATGGAGTCCATGGGATTTTCTAAATTGGGGATGACTTGATACTGTGATTAACCAGGGATCGTGACAAGTCGGGAGGATGGAGCCTCTCTCATTGCCACTACGGGCTTATAATGCCTGCTATAGCATTTTGTTACCTGCCCACCACAAGACCCCTCACAAGAACCATGTAACCCTTTACATGGCGCCATGTCATACGCCAACAACTGTGGCTCTTCAGGCAGCTATAATAAAGACACATAGTTATGTTTTAGAACAGACTTTGCTTTGTTCCTCATCATATTGATAATACTGACATAATAAAAAAAACATCTCTTCATCTTCATGCCAGGAAGAAACATGCCCAGGTTATTTGGATCACCATTTATTGATTACTGATCAGCATCACTTACTAACATGCTGTGTTGCAAGAGAGGGAAAGTACATTAACATGTATCCCTAAAGAAGTCCTAATGAATTGTCAGAGTATGTATCCTACCTAACACAAACAGGCTAGAGATAACCTCCTGAGACCCGGACTTGCTTGGTGTGCACTTTCATTTCTCCTAGCTGTTTGTGATTAGTAGGACCTAACAAGTCTAACTAAACCTGTCTTTGTGCAGGAAGTTGGCCTAATATGAGGTCAAAGAGTCAACGCTTTAAAAAGTATCATGGTGCAGAGAAGCAGAAATGTAATGTCCTCATAGGAGGACGCTAGGGTCTCAGGAGGTTAAAGGATAGAGTCCAAACTTCCCTTGAACTCTGGGTATGAACGAGGGCCAGTACTAAAACACTGAAAGAAAAATAGATGTTAACCCTTTAATGTTCTCGCCAATAAAAATTTAAAAAATTTAGTTTGTTTGTTTGTTTGATGCATTAATAAAGCAAATAGTCATTTGTAGTGCACATTACCTTAGCATGAACACCCTTAGCATAAAAACTCTTATCTGATTTTTTTATTATTATTTTACCCTTTTGTTGCATAAAGTTACAGAATTTTGTTCATCCAAATCTCAGACTAAACTACAATATGCTGAACAAATCAACTTACTTTCAAAAAGTCCAACCAAAACAATCCACTACAACAAGGCTGTCTTCAGCCTGCATTTGAAGACCATGAGAGAGAGTCTGCTGTTCAGATAGTGGAAGTTCATTCCACCATTAGGGAGCCAGGACAGAGCAGAGTCAAGACAGTCTTGTCTTCCATGTATCCTGAAAGATGAAGGGTTAGGCCAAGTTGTACTTGAAGTTCGAAGGGCTTAAGGTACAGATCAACTCTTGACCATTGCAGTTCGGTAGGGAGAGGATGATCCCTTCTTGGCTCTGTGGGCAAGCATAAGAGTGTGTGATCTGTTGTGGGCAGCTACATGAAGCCAGTGAAGGGAATGCCGGAGAGGTACGACATGAGTGAACTTGGGAAGATTAAAGACAACCCATGCAGTTGCATTTTCTAAAATGTGCACGAGCCTAATGGCCTGCTGACAAAGACCCACCAGGAGCTAGTTACAGCAGTCAAGTCTTGAAATGACAATAGACTGTACTAGCAACTGGGTGGCCTTCTGAGAGAAACAGGGTCCAGTCCATTGGATATTGCAGAGGAGAAATTGCTGAGAATGTACAAAGCCAAATCAAGAAACTTTCCTAAATATGTCCTACATGTAAGATCTGCAGAGTCATACTGAAACAACTGCACGAAAGAAATCAATCAGGTCTCAGTGTATAAAAAAGCAGCTCAGGTGGCTCCTCTTGAAGTGGCTGGAGAGTATACAAAGCTGAATCACGGCAAGCTTTCCTAGAATTTTCCATCTCGTACGATTTGCAGAGTCATGGAACAGCTGTGGTGCTGACACCAACAAAGAGTATGACTCCACAACAACTTATGAAATTCAGACATGTAGGTAATGTCCCAGGGGACACGGCGTAAATGTTTGGAAGATGCCAGAATAGTGTTTCATATTTAACATCCAGCAAAGTCTGAGTGAAAATAAAAATAGAAATAGAATAAAATATGACTTTCTTAGAATGTCTTTGCAGACCTATCTGATAACTGTCATGGCACGGTCATCCTAGCATTCTACTGAGTGCACATGATCAGTCTATTGCTCCCAGTGATCTACATCACAGAACCACAATCAAACATGAGTGGGTGGCAAAATGCATGAAGGGAGGCTCTTCACAGGAGTGGTAGTGTTAACAGGCCCCCTTCAGCATTCTCCGAACATAACCCCACAGACAAACACCTTCCAAAACTGGTAAGGTTTCCTACAACACTTGACCTGTTTGGTGCTGTGCGGCCTGACATACAGTGGTTTGTGTGTGCGAAAGTTTGGGCAGCGTTGTTTAATTGTTGCCGAAAGGAGGGAGATTTCAGACCTTTATAAGTATGTTGATTGTTTGGTGCATAAAGGATAATTGGGCGTTAAATATATATCAGTAGGGGAACCAAAACACGCTGATACCTGAGAAAAGTGGAATATGAAGTTTATAATGATTTAGCAGACAAGTGTGCAATCAGCTTGGTAGTTAAATCAATTAAGGGTAGCGCACAACTGGTGCGGCTAACATTGTGGGGAAGTGTTGGTCATTTATATTGATTTACAAAGACCTTTAAAACTAATTATTGGAAACTCAAATTTGGTTTCGGTTGGTAAGTTCAGTGGACCCTTTGACCTCCATATGACAACAAGTGTGACCCAATTATGAGAAATGGGTATTTAAACGTGCGGGCAATTGTAAGGTTTTTTCTCCTGACTTGTTGCATGGGAGTCCTCAAAGACAACGTTTCAAAAGTAAGATAATTTGAAAAACCCCCTTGAAAACAAAGATTGTTCACTGTCATGTGGTTTACGGGGGAAGCGGTTACAGAAAAGGCGTATCTCAGAGATTATCAGCTTTCAGTCTCCAGCTGTGGAAAACAATTGTGAGAAATGGGGAGAAATGGAAGGGTGCGTCAAGGCGTCGAAGTGGCAGACTCAAGGAAAAATCTCGAATAACGAAGAAGGCGAAGGGAAGGATGTTGAAGAACAGTCCAGAGTTCCAAGCCACACGAAGACCAGCACCAACCAGACCTAGACAGACATGATCTTTGCTAGAGTTGAGATTCATTGTTTTTTTGGCTTCACGGGGGGGCCCACCACGTACGTGAAAACTGAAGGATAAGATGGCGAAGACATTGGGAATGGGGAAAAAAAAAGAGTACCTTACGGGAAAAATGTATACTCAAGTTAGTGCCTGTTAGGAGTTTAGCGTGCTCGGTGTTGTGGTGGTTAAAGCCTTATGTATCACAGGTACACATATTTACACACTAAGGACTTGTTGTCAGGAAGCTTTGTGTGGTTTGGGGCATTGTGAACGTTTAGTTCGCACAAACACGATATATCATGTCCCCCGCCTAAGGCAGGAATACAACTGTTGGATGAGCTCGAAGTTGGCTGGAGATCCTCATATTAAATCTGCCTTTTATTTCTAAACAAATGCCAAACATTGCAGGTGCTGTTTGCTTAGCCCTTAAGTGTAGTTCCTTTGTCCCTATACACTAATAAGGGCCCTTTAATATAAAGTGCTAGTCTGTTAGCTAGCTTAGTTAGCTAATGAAAGCTAATGTCAAAGTAATCTACTGAGTTGACTTAGGTAGCCAATAATCATTGTCAAACCTCAAGCATTTGTCCTTATATGCATGATTTCATCAAAATCACAAACCACCCTTATGAATTATGAGTTTACAGTCACAATGTAACATTGAGTTTCCAGTTAGAAATGTTACACAACTGAACCGGGTCATTGGAGCGTTCCAGTGAGGCTTCCTGGAAATAGGCGGGTTGGATATGACAAAAAAATTGCTACCTGCTAATGTTAGCTCAGTTACACAACAAAGGCAATCCCGGGGCTGATGTTCCCAGAGTTGTTCTCTACTTGATGGCCAATTGCTTGCTAGGTCTCCCCCATTACACGCTAATCCTAGGCTGAGAGGCTGAAAGCTTGCACATATCCCATCTAATGTAAACCACCACCTCTCTTTTTAAACAGGACAGAGCTTGGAGGAGGATGCTAACACGCCCACATTGGCTTAAATCACACTGGGGGATTGGGGGGCATCCTCTCCAACCGGAAGGAACAAGGTTAATTATCCCCATTAAAAAATTAAACAGGGACAAGCCAGAAAGCAGCCTATGCTGGTAAAAGCTGGTCTCTGCTGGTATAAGCTGGAATAGTGCTTGTTTAGCTAGTCACCCTTCTAGCTGGGATGTTTTAAGGATTCTGCACTCCCAATTATGGATGACTTTGGTTTGATAGGGACCTTACCATGCAGCCTCCTGTTCCTGACTTCTAACTGAATAGATAGATAGATAGATAGATAGATAGATAGATAGATAGATAGATAGATAGATAGATAGATAGATAGATAGATAGATAGATAGATAGATAGATAGATCCGCCGTGTTTGGAGGACAAAGAATGATGAGTACCATCCCAAAAACACCATCTCTACTGTGAAGCATTGGGGTTGAAGCATCATGCTTTGGGGGTGTTCTTCTGCACATGGGACAGGACGACTGCACTGTATTAAGGAGAGGATGACCGGGGCCATGTATTGCGAGATGTTGGGGAACAACCTCCTTCCCTCAATTAGAGCATTGAAGATGGGTCGTGGCTGGGTCTTCCAACATGACAATGACCCAAAGCACACAGCCAGGATAACCAAGGAGTGGCTTCGAAAGAAGCATATCAAGGTTCTGGAGTGGCCTAGCCAGTCTCCAGACCTAATCCCTATAGAAAATCTTTGGAGGAAGCTCAAACTCTGTGTTTCTCAGCGACAGCCCACAAACCTGGCTGATCTGGAGAAGATCTGTGTGGAGGAATGGGCCAAAATCCCTGCTGCAGTGTGTGCAGACCTGGTGAAAAACTACGGGACCAGTCTGTAACTACAAACAAAGTGCTACTGTCTCAAAATGTTACCGATTGGATTTTCACAGGTGTTCAAATACTTATCTGCAGCAGTAACACACAAATAAATTATTAAAAAATAATACATTGTGATTTCCGGATTCTATTTTTGATTATGTCTCTAACAGTGGACATGCACCTACGATGAAAATTTCAGACCCCTCCATAATTTCTAAGTGGGAGAACTTGCAAAGTCGCACTAGTGGTGCAACATTAGCCTTTATTCTTCGCTTCACTAGTTAGATATCTTTAAAACTTATTACAATAAGTCAGGAATATACACCAGAAAGGGATACTGCTAAATAACATCTACAGATATATCGTACCTTGTATGATGAAATTGTAAAAAACCGTGTGCATCCAAGATTAAGCCCTAGAGTCTAGGATGGGATCCATCAAGTAGCAGTCCGTCCAGCAGTTTCCGTCAAAGAATTCAAACCACTGTCAGAACTAATCCTCATATCTACGTTTTGTGTTCCCTGTTGCCCTTTACATTGTGTGGAAATGTCATGATTAATGGACCACAAAGAAACGAGCCAAAATGACTTGGAGAAAGTCATTCCAAGTCTGGTTCCATTGACCTACATTAAAAGTAAGGTATTTTAGTTCCTTCTCCTTCCCTCAGTTTGGAGATACGAGATTCTGACAGCTGTTCATACGTGGGCGGAGCATAGATAGGACAATTACTACAGTAGCTGTTCAATAAAGCAATATGACTCTTATTAACCCTTTTCCTCATACTGCAGTGGCCTACCGGTAGAGTAGGAGTGCGCTCTCTGGAGTAGGAATCTTCAGCACTCTTTCCTGGCCATAATCGAATGCAGAAATCGAGCCTCGTTAATGAAGACAGAGGACGTGCGGGCTGTAATTAACATATTTGTGAGACAGACAGGCAGGACAGTGAGGCTGTTCAACACGCACAGCTTGAGACATGTCGCTCCGAACCTGCGCTAAAGGCACACTTCACCGTGCTACACGCACACCCGCGCGTCTCTTGCTGAGCGGGGGGACATGGTGTAATTGGCTGACCGTCTTGTTATCCTTTTGTTGATGCTGCTTCTCCTGATTTGCATTTTGGAATATTTTAAAGGGTAATCCAGGATTGGGTCGCACTTTTCCAATTAGTAAACAAAATTACAGGGAGAGGAGAGAGGCTTTATGTTTTCCACAAGAGCCAGCGAGCATCGATTCAGCTTTTAGATTTTAAGTGAGTGAGTGAGTGCACATCAGAGATGGGGACTCCAGTCAGTGTCTCGTACTCAAGATGCCCACTCGATCTGCGCGTAGACTGACTCGGATTTGAGGCTTAAAGGCTCCATATCCTTCATATTTCTTTGCATTTTATAAAAATCTAGTGTGGCTGTATGTATCAAAAACAGTCTAGTCCAGTCTCTTGCCATTCCAAGGCTTGACCTCTGCAGCTCGCCTCCTCTGTGGCCTATCACTGGCTTGGGTTTGCTAGGTATTGTATTCATTCTGTATTCCTCTCTCTGGGTATCAGCCCTGGTCCTTGTTCGGGCAGCGGCTGAGCTCAAGGCAAGTTTTAGACTCTGACCTTCTTGTACTAGCTAGGAAACATTCTCCGACGGAACAGCAAGCACGGCTGTAAGACGCTCTGGACAAAAGCGCCTACTAATGACCTAAAATTCATTTTTAGTATTGTGTATTTTGCATTTCTACTTTCTACCCTTCGTCACCTTCAAATTCCTGTTTGGGGAAAACAGTACTCAGCTTGAGTTCCAAGGTTTTGCCGTTAAAGGCACATCCTTGGAGGTTTTATTTCACAGATATTAGATTAGATTAGATTAGATTAGATTAGATTCAACTTTACTGTCATTGTGCAGAGTACAGGTACAGAGCCAATGAAATGCAGTTAG
Source organism: Prochilodus magdalenae (assembly GCA_024036415.1). Lineage (NCBI taxonomy): Eukaryota > Metazoa > Chordata > Actinopteri > Characiformes > Prochilodontidae > Prochilodus > Prochilodus magdalenae. The sequence goes on from JAMWET010002668.1 coordinate 229,440, forward strand.
CATCTAACCAGAAGTGCAAGTACAGTATTATTTACATAAAGAGCTGTAGTAATAAATATATACATATATAAACATATCTATATACATATATATGAATGTATAAGAGCAACATAACAAATGAATGTTTGAACTGTAAGAGTAGTGCAAGTAGACAGTATGTACACAAAAAATAACATCTGAGGTAGAGATAATATGAGAACAGTTTGTAAACATGAGTATACAGTATGTAAACGAGTATACAGTCTGTAAACATGAGTATACAGTATTTAAACATGAGTATACAGTCTGTAAACATGAGTATACAGTCTGTAAACATGAGTATACAGTATGTAAACATGAGTATACAGTATTTAAACATGAGTATACAGTCTGTAAACATGAGTATACAGTATGTAAACATGAGTATACAGTCTGTAAACATGAGTATACAGTATGTAAACATGAGTATACAGTATTTAAACATGAGTATACAGTCTGTAAACATGAGTATACAGTCTGTAAACATGAGTATACAGTACGTAAACATGAGTATACAGTATTTAAACATGAGTATACAGTCTGTAAACATGAAGTATACAGTATGTAAACATGAGTATACAGTCTGTAAAACATGAGTATACGGTATGTAAACATGAGTATACAGTATGTAAACATGAGTATACAGTCTGTAAACATGAGTATACAGTATGTAAACATGAGTATACAGTCTGTAAACATGAGTATACGGTATGTAAACATGAGTATACAGTATTTAAACATGAGTATACAGTATGTAAACATGAGTATACGGTATGTAAACATGAGTATACAGTCTGTAAACATGAGTATACAGTATGTAAACATGAGTATACAGTTTGTAAATGTGAGTATACGCTATGTAAACATGAGTATACGGTATGTAAACATGAGTACAGTCTGTACACATGAGTATACAGTCTGTAAACATGAGTATACAGTACGTAAACATGAGTATACAGTCTGTAGACATGAGTATACAGTATGTAAACATGAGTATACAGTTTGTAAATGTGAGTATACGCTATGTAAACATGAGTATACGGTATGTAAAGCCATAGGAGTACAGTGCCAATGAGTGACAGTCTGGTAAACATGAGTAATACAGTGTCGTGTAAACATTGAGTATTACAGTACGTAACACCATGAGGTATTTACAGTTCTGTAGACATGAGTATTACGTGTGGTCTTGGATGATGAATACGGAGTGCATTAACCAGTACAGGAAGGTGCGAGGATGCGTAGAGAGAGTGTGCAATGTAATTAAATTAAAGTGTCCGGTGCAAGCGTTAATCAGGGACACACAGTCCCCACTTATTGTATCCTACGGAAGAAATACACTCGTATAAATAAATGCATGTATAATTGCATAACTGAATAATAAGCTTAATAACATTTTCCTCAACAGTGTATACGTTGAAACACCCCTTCCTGTCCAAATGGGTAAATCCAGGTCGGCTGTTTTTTGCCAGTCCAGAAATAAAATAGTCTGTCGAAATATAAATGAGGACTTTTACGTTGAAAAATGTCTCTGAGTAAAATTTGGATTGAGTCTTCATGAATGACCTATAAGGGGTTTATGTAAGATGTTATGAATGTGCTATGCAGACACCCTTCAGGTGAAGTGTGTTGAAGCTTGAAGCTGGTATTGGCAGGGTTTACTTTGGTGCAGTGCTGTGCAGCTAATAAGGATACAGAACTGGAATTCTGTACTGAGAGCTCGAGAGTCGACTCGTGAAGCAACTTGTGAACCCCTCCAGAGTGTATAAATATGTGCGCATAAAAAACGGGCGATTTCATTACAGCATAATTCAAACTAGCTTTAAAAATGAAGTGTAAAGGTGATTAAGTGTGTCAGCAAATTGTGTTTGAAGTGTTTCGGTCTCACACTCTCTCGGCATACACTTCACCTCCCATTTCTCTCTCTCTCTCTCTCTCTCTCTCTCTCTCTCTCTCTCTCTCTCTCTCTCTCTCTCTCACTCATGGACGCCCGAGCACTTTTAATCCATCCAGCAGCAAATATTTACCCGTCACATTGTAGCGCTCACAAAGCAGCCATTGTGAGGCCGGGCCAAGATTACGGAGGGCGGCTGAACTGTTAGTATTAACGTTCTTCCTGTTTATGTTCATAAACACACCAGCATAAATAGTGGCATTGTAAAGTAAACTCAGCAGTCAGCAGCTCTTTCTCCTGATCACTATTGTTGTGCAGAGCCGAGATATTACGCACGGTGAGGATTCGCAGCTTGGGCTCCTTAACTTGGGGTTGCGAGATCCTGTGATGCGTTCACTGTAATAACAAATCAGATGTTATATATTAAGTGTAATAAAAGATATGCATTAAAGGGGACCTCCAGCAATTACGCTGTAAACAGCATCAATCAGTGTGGCCTAATGTGCTATGGTGTGTTCCAGAGAGTTGTTCACGGTGGTGGTGGTGGCAGTGGGGACAGGTTTCATGGTGGGGGGGGTACGTGTGGGGTGAAGCAGGTTTACGGCTATTGTATGTGAAATCCCAGGAGACACGTGTGAGTTTGCTGACGGTTTGGGATAGTGAATACAGCCAGCTATATCTGCATGGTAGACACCAGCGCTAACATTATTCCTCCTAATAAACAAACACACGTTCAGCTCTGTCTCCTCGTTACTCACCACCATTGCTGTAATATGTTCTCCGACAAGTCTTTATCAACATTAACGCACAAAAGTAATAAGAGGGGACAGCAGGAACAGAAACAAACACACAAGTGAAAGCTCCGCTTTACAATGTAGATGAATGGAAGGTCAGCAGACGGCTAAACAGAAGTTAGGACAGAAGTTAAGGCAGCATTTAGAAAGTTTCGTCTAGTTGGGATGTTTATGGAGAAGATAATGAACTTCAGAGCTGCTGATCCGCAATAGCTGCTGTTCTGGTTCAGTCCTAACTGGAGCTGAGCTGTAGGTTTAGGTTGAGGGTAAACAGCATGCAGTATTAATGTCAGCAGCTCGTTAGATCATGGACTTTATCCTGGATTGGGAGAAGGGTAGTGTATGAATACAGTGGTGTCCTAAAGATATACTTGCTGTGTGGCTGTGAACAGAACTGTCCACATACTTGTATATGTGCTATGTGTGTTACTGGAGGCTCCCACTAGAGGGCCCAGCAGGAGACTCTGGCCGTCAGGAACTTCCAGATTTCACATTTACACATGGACCTGGGAAGTAATACTGATCTCTCGCCAGCTATTGTGACCGGCGTATTTGTAATTGTGCACTGGCAAGGTCACGTTGTGGATGCAGACTTGGTCACATGGTCTTTCTTCAGAACTTTCTGCCGGTTTGATGGCGATGAGTGGCTGGTAAAATGATCAAATTATTAGTTGCTCAGTATATAAGGCATTGGTGCCATTGATGTAAATATCCTCAAATCTCTAGGTATGTACACATACGTAGATACGTACATACAATTAGGGCAAGTCATTATATTAAGTATATTTCTAATAGCACTAATACAGTATATTTAATAATATATATTTAACATACCAAACTACTTAGAAAACATAGTTGCCATATCGAAAATAACACACTCTCAGTATATTCAACAAGAAATTCATGAGGTTTAATATATACAGTATATATATATATATATATATATATATATATATATATATATATATATATATATATATATATATATATATATATATATATATATATATATAGGTATATGTATATACAGGGGTTGGACAATGAAACTGAAACACCTGGGAGGTCTCATGGTTAAATTGGACCAGCCTGGTGGCCAATCTTCATTAATTGCACATTGCACCAGTAAGAGCAGAGTGTGAAGGTTCAGTTAGCAGGTAAGAGCACAGTTCTGCTCAAAATACTGCAATGCACACAACATTATGGGACATACCAGAGTTCAAAAGAGGACAAACTGTTGGTGCACGTCTTGCTGGCGCATCTGTGACCAAGACAGCAAGTCTTTGTGATGTATCAAGAGCCACGGTATCCAGGGTAATGTCAGCATACCACCAAGAAGGACGAACCTCCACCAGCATCACGTAGTGACCTGGCCACTATCCTGCAAGAAGAATGGCTTAAACTCCCTCTGTAGTACCACTGTTGCAGGAACGGCAGTATACATGTCATTCCCAAGACCAACTGACGCTGTATTGGCCGCAAAAGGAGGCCCTACACCATACTAATAAATGATTGTGGTCTAAAACCAGGCAGGTGTTTCAGTTTCATTGTCCAACCCCTGTGTATATATATATATATATTAATACAACATTAATAATTTATAATTAATATATAACTATATCAAGTCATTGTCAGACTTGAATCACTTTATTTTGACAGAGTGATTGTATAGGTGGGGCATTCTTTCACATGCTGATGTACAAGTTAGCCTCTTTTTAATGGTTCCTTTCTTTGTTTATCACTAAAATTAATTTCAACATATCAGTAAAGAACATGTACACTAGCTTTTAGCCAAGTCCACGAAAAGCTGAGCAGTGTTTGGTTAAATGTGGACCTTTATTAATCCATATTTCCTGTTCTGTGGTGATATTGAGCTTAATACAGCATGGCATGCCATTGGCCAGAAAGCCGTGCCAGCTAGACAGTACATGAAAGCTGCTGGTCGTTTGTTGAATATTGGTCAAATTGTTATTGTGCACCCTGTAATTCCATGTGTACTGTTATCAGAGCAGATATGTAGAGTTAAAAGCATATTGGTTCTAGTTGGCAGGTAGATCTGTGGGGCAGTTCCCACTGGTCTAATGCTGTTCTGTGTGTGAAAACTCTTGGGCAGAATAAACTGATACTGATTCTGTCGAGGTCTTCATTCAACACAACTCAGAGTGGGGCTGTAAGTGAGCCTAGGTTACATTTACACTGAATGTAAGGTACCACTTTAGGATACATTTATAAAGAGTTTATGAATGGTTCAAAAATAGTTGTTATTATTATTATTATAGTTACTAACTGTTATTAATTAGGTCATAAACACCTTAGAATTATTAAGAACCAGTTACAACACAAATAAGATGGGCGACAGTACATATTCAAACCATTGCATGGAGGAGCTCATTGGTTCTCTTTTTATTACTGTGTTATAACTGCTTATTAATACTTTGTGAAGCGGTTATGGCCTAACAATGAACCAATAATAGCATAGTTGAAAACCGTTTATAAATGCTTTATAAGGGTAGCCTTATTTTAAAGTGCAGAACCGTACTCTTATTCATGCTTTCATTTCCAGCCTATTTCCTTCCAGACTATTGTCCAAGCTGTCTTATTGTCCCTATTGTCCTAACCGCCTTCTAGTCCGCATCAACGCTTCTTCCATTTACAAACTCCAGATAGTCCAAAATGCTGCAGCCCGTCTCCTCACCCACACCCGCTCACACCACCATATTACACCACATTACAATTCTAAAATACCGCGTACAATTCAAAGTCCTCCTGCTCGTTCTTACCTGTCTGATCTACTCCTTCCTTACAAACCCTCTCGCTTGCTCTCAGGTCTTCTACAGCTGGGCTACTCACCTTTCCTTCATCCAACCTGCATGGCTTTGGTGACCAGTGTTTTCCAGATTTGCTCCTCGACTCTGGAACTTTCTCCCATCACTGGTCAAGCAGTCCAGTTCGTTCTCTGTATTTAAATCTAATCTAGAAACGCATCTCTTCACACTTACTACCTGCCTCAAGACCAAACAGCTCTTCAGAATGACCATACTCATATTGTCTGGTTGTATGTCTTTGTTGTTACTGATGCTCTGTTTTCTTGGTTGTATGATACCTGTGCATTTTTATATGGACTAACAATTGTAAGTGACTTTGGGTTCTTGAAGAGTGCTTGTCACAAGCCCAGGGACCAATGGTACTAAGTCATACCCACAAAACTGTCTAGGGTTTTATTTAACATCCTAGCCCTGACTGTGACAAAGACACACTGCCCCTACGTGTTGCTCTTGTCAGGGGCAGCTCAGTCCTTGAGCCCGTGGCCGGCCAGCTCAAGCTCCGTTCATCGTAGCGTTCAGGTTTTTAATCTGTTGATGGAGGGATGTCCATCGAAGGAAGAAGAGAGAGAGTCCCAAACACCGTCGTCCCTAAAGTTTCCCGCCGTTGCTCCAGCCCCCATTTACAGTGAAGCTCACAGTTTATAAGGCCCCAGTAAGTGGTGCCCCAATGTGGTCCAACGTGATAATGAGTATCTAGCCATAGACACTAACTTTCCCTCACAGTGCTACATAAGTAAATTAAGTATTATTATTACTATTACTATTATTATTAGTAGTAGTAATAGTAGTAGTAATAGTAGTAGTAGTGTTATTATTATTATCATTATTATTATTATTAGTAGTAGTAGTGTTATTATTATTATTATTATTATTATTATTATTATTATTATTATTATTATTTATTTATTTATTTTTTTATTTTTTCAGTAGTAATAGTAGTAGTAGTAGTGTTATTATTATTATTATTATTAGTAGTAGTAGTGTTATTATTATTATTATTATTATTATTATTATGAATTTTTTTTATTTTTTTTGTTGTAGTAGTAGTAGTAATGTTATTATTATTATTATTATTATTATTATTATTATTATTATTATTATTGTTATTAGCAGCAGTAGTAGTAGTAGTAGTAGTAGTGGTAGTAGTAGTGGTAGTAGTAGTAGTAGTAGTAGTAGTAGTAGTAGTAGTGTTATTATTATCATTATTATTATTATTAGTAGTAGTAGTAGTAGTAGTAGTAGTAGTAGTGTTTTTATTATTATTAGTAGTAGTAGTAGTTGTAGTAGTAGTAGTGTTATTATTATTATTAATATTATTATTATTATTATTAGTAGTAGTAGTAGTAGTGTTATTATTATTATTATTATTATTATTATTAGTAGTAGTAGTAGTAGTAGTAGTGTTATTATTATTATTATTATTATTATTATTATTATTATTATTATTATTATTATTATTATTATTATTATTGTCATCATTATTATTATTATTATTAAATTGGTACCAAACGTAAATAATTATTTTTGCGCCCTACTGTGAATTTTCCATATTAGGGCTACCTGTTTTTCCCTGAACAGCGATCACCAATGGTAATAAATATTCATTTCTAAACAGAATTTACCTGCTTGTTTTAAAAACCTACTTATTACAAACAACCACTATGAAATTACGACATGATACGACATACGCCTTTAAATCCAAACACCAAACAAAACCAAACAATCAAACACACCTAGCAGGTGATCGTGTCCTGTTCAGCACTGACTCGGGCTGTGCACTACAGTTCTAAGCAGCGTATTGAGTTCTATAAATACGGCATTAGAAACCCAGAGAAAGTCACCTACAAGACGACATTGACAAGATCAGCCCATTCACAATGCGCCTAAGCTAAAGCCTTCTCAATAGCTCATTTCGACAGCCGTATCACGCCGTCCTACACTGAGAGAAAAGCCTCATTGCCTCGATGGTCTTTTGAATCTCCGAGACCACCCCCCTGCCCCCACCCACCCCTTTTTCTTTTTAACTCCCCCTAAAAACGCCATTTGTTCCAAGTGTCATCTTAATGTAGGGAAGTTGAAGATGTCAGGCCTAATCTGACAGCGAGGTTTCAGTTAAAGTAAATGTGTCATATTTTAGTTCTATTAGCAGGTCGCCAGCGCGCCGTTAATGCCACACCAGCCTGCCACTGTCACCTCCACTTAAAGCTAAAGCGGTAAGACAGTTTAATGTGCGAGCCGATGAAGACACGTCCCGTTCTCGCTCTAAATGGGTCATAAATACCACTTATTGTTTTATTCAAACACATACGTTGGTGGAGAGGGAGTAAGAAAGAGAGAGAGATGGAGATTCTCTGACGCCTTTTGATTTTAAAGCTGTTTGGCTTTAAGAGATTGAACCGAAATGTAACCCTCAGATTGCTTACCTTGTCACCGGTGATGTTATTTGCTCACATCCGCTTCACGACTGACAGAACCGAGGTGTTGTGTGTAACGGAGGAGGAGGGATACCTCAGTGGGTGTGTCTGTGTGTGCAAAT
>JAMWET010002668.1:242500-272500 GCA_024036415.1 Prochilodus magdalenae
CTCTCTTAATAAAGTGTGTTGTATCAAATTAAAAGGTCTTGGCTCCGGGCGTCTGCCGTCTGCTCGTAACCGATTGTCTCACAAAATATTTACACGGCGTTCGGAGAGCCAGTAATTGAAAGGCTTTTTGAGAAACGAGGAGAGCCTTGTACACAAAAGGCCCGGCTTTTGAAAGCCTTGTGTAAACTCGACTCTCTCAGGCTCCGCGTGGACCGCGGAGACGGCCTGGCCAGAATAACGGCCCCTGTGTGCGCTGCTTGAAGGGAAAGTCTGGTGTGCTGTTCCAGTTTGCATGCACTAAGGGGGTGTCCCAATTGCTTCATACTAATACTTACTAGTTATTGAGTATGTACAGGGATTGGACAATGAAACTGAAACACCTGGTTTTAGACCACAGTCATTTATTAGTATGGTGTAGGGCCTCCTTTTGCGGCCAATACAGCATCAGTTGGTCTTGGGAATGACATATACTGCGTCCTGCACAGTGGTCAGAGGGATTTTAAGCCATTCTTCTTGCAGGATAGTGGCCAGGTCACTACGTGATGCTGGTGGAGGTTCGTTCTTCTTGGTGGTATGCTGACATTACCCTGGATACCGTGGCTCTTGATACATCACAAAGACTTGCTGTCTTGGTCACAGATGCGCCAGCAAGACGTGCACCAACAATCTGTCCTCTTTTGAACTCTGGTATGTCACCCATAATGTTGTGTGCATTGCAGTATTTTGAGCAGAACTGTGCTCTTACCTGCTAACTGAACCTTCACACTCTGCTCTTACTGGTGCAATGTGCAATTAATGAAGATTGGCCACCAGGCTGGTCCAATTTAGCCATGAGACCTCCCACACTAAAATGACAGGTGTTTCAGTTTCATTGTCCAGCCCCTGTAGTATATACACCTATCAACAGTGGCACCCAGAAGGAGGTGTGGGATTGCAGTGCTATTGGGAAGGAAGATAAAGGTTACCAGGAACCATAAATGGTGATATATTTAGACTGATATGGGGAATATTTATTGAGCTACACATATAGAAGTAGTATCTCGGTATGGTGTCAGGCCGCCATGTTTGCTAACACAACATGCCAGACGTCTCAGCATGGAGTTGTAGAGGTTCCTAATGGTGTCCTGTGATAATACATCCCACCCATATCCTCCCACAGTTCCTGCAGATAGGGGGTGGAGTGGCACGAGGCCTTATGCGTCCCAACAAACCACTCATCTTGGTGCTGACCATGGTGCCTCTACACAGGGCCTCACTGCTTGCTGAATCGTGGCTGCTGGGTCAGTCAGGTACAGGGCTGACTCATCCTTGCTGGTTTTCAGAGATTTTAGTAGGCCAAATCTACTTACTATACTGGCAGGTCAGGCCCCTCACCTGTTTCTGGCTCCGCCCCTTCCCAGATGTCTCTTGTTAGCCCTTGTCGTCTTATATTCCATGTTGTGCCCTTTCTTCTTGCTTGCTGTTTGTTCCCCTGCTGGTGTTTTGTTTCCATACCAGTCCTTTTGTCTCCTTGTCTGTTGGTTTTATTATTGTTTTTTTTTTTTTGTCTTTGTTACTCGTCATTAAAACACTTGCATCCCGTCTCCTTCTCTTGTCCCCGAGTAACAGTTGATAGGCCAAATCTTTTTACTATACTGGTAGATCATGTGAATTGCTTTCAGCATATTTCCTAAAATGAGCAAAATGTTCTGCCAATACTGTAAGCAAATTTGGCCTACTAAAATTCTAAAACTAATACATAATCACATGATGCTCAATAGAACTAGATGTTAAATAATCTGAAAAATTAAGACAGATCAACTAGGCCTAAGATCATTCTACCTACCAAGATATGATTTTTTCGCAGTGCAGCTTCCTTTGGGTTGCTAACCTTGGGTTAATGTTGGGTCCTTGTGGGTGCTGCACTCGCTTTAGGGTTGAAAACAAAGTTTCTCTGAGTTTACACAAGAGTTTGCGAGCTGTTATGGGAGCAGAGTTGTTGTGGAGATGGAGCAGCTGTGAATTCTTTGAGCGCTTGACCTCACTGAAACGTTAGCGGAAAGTGTACGGAGGACATACGGTGACGAAGAAAACAGAAACTTTTTAATGGACAATCAAAAAAAAGGCAAAATCCAATTCAAATGAGCGGAAGTTGAAAAGTCACTGTGTAATTCCTTCTCTCCGGAGTTCGCTGGGTGTTATCAGCACTCGGTCTGAGACTGAGGGCACAGAGTCTTCAGTGGAGAAATAATGACGGTCTTGCGTCCATTAGGCCATGTCGAGCTCGTTACTGCCCGTTGTTTTTGACAGTGTAAAACAGTTGTTTCTTAAACTTATCGAAAGTTTAGGGACGCCAAGCTTTATTTTATTAAAAATGTATTTAATAAATGAGCATGTTGTCTTTCAGACTTAGACTGTTACTGTACACCGACACACTACTTACAGTATACTAACACATTACACTTACTGAGTTACTGTACACCGACACACTACTTACAGTATACTAACACATTACACTTACTGAGTTACTGTACACCAACACGCTACTTACAGTACACTAACGCATTACACTTACTGAGTTACTGTACACCAACACGCTACTTACAGTACACTAACGCATTACACTTACTGAGTTACTGTACACAACACACTACTTACAGCACACTAACGCATTACACATACCGAGTTACTGTACACAACACGCTACTTACAGTACACTAACGCATTACACTTACCGAGTTACTGTACACCAACACGCTACTTACAGTACACTAACGCATTACACTTACCGAGTTACTGCACACCTACACGCTACTTACAGTACACTAACGCATTACACTTACCGAGTTACTGCACACCTACACGCTACTTACAGCACACTAACGCATTACACTTACCGAGTTACTGCACACCTACACGCTACTTACAGCACACTAACGCATTACACTTACTGAGTTACTGTACACCTACACGCTACTTACAGCACACTAACGCATTACACTTACCGAGTTACTGTACACCAACACGCTACTTACAGCACACTAACGCATTACACTTACCGAGTTACTGTACACCTACACGCTACTTACAGCACACTAACGCATTACACTTACCGAGTTACTGTACACCGACACGCTACTTACAGCACACTAACGCATTGCACTTACCGAGTTACTGTACACCTACACGCTACTTACAGCACACTAACACATTACACTTACCGAGTTACTGTACACCGACACGCTACTTACAGCACACTAACGCATTACACTTACCGAGTTACTGTACACCTACACGCTACTTACAGTACACTAACGCATTACACTTACCGAGTTACTGTACACCGACACGCTACTTACAGCACACTAACGCATTACACTTACCGAGTTACTGTACACCGACACGCTACTTACAGCACACTAACGCATTACACTTACCGAGTTACTGTACACCGACACGCTACTTACAGTACACTAACGCATTACACTTACCGAGTTACTGTACACCGACACACTACTTACAGCACACTAACGCATTACACTTACCGAGTTACTGTACACCTACACGCTACTTACAGCACACTAACACATTACACTTACTGAGTTACTGTACACCCACACGCTACTTACAGCACACTAACGCATTACACTTACTGAGTTACTGTACACCGACACACTACTTACAGCACACTAACGCATTACACTTACCGAGTTACTGTACACAACACACTACTTACAGCACACTAACGCATTACACTTACCGAGTTACTGTACACCAACACACTACTTACAGCACACTAACGCATTACACTTACCGAGTTACTGAGTTACTGTGTTTTAGCACAGATTAAAAGATCTAGTTCCTCTTTCAGGTTAGTGAATATTAATGATGAACCAACCAATCAGTCTCCACTGCAGGTTAAGGAAGTTTAGTTCTCCTGTAAAGTTAAATTTTGGTGTTTTTTAAGGTGGACTGCATAATTTATTTGAAACTAATACATTATATTATGAGGCTATAAATAAGGAGAACCTTGCAAGGAGAGATGTGTCTGTACTTTTGACTGGTAGTGTAAATAATTATTTAATGTGTTTCAGATATTTTATGTAACTTGTTTTCTTCAGAAGAGGCGGGGGTGGGTGGTCCTGGGGGGTCCTTCAGCCAGAGGGTGAATACCAGTGGGGTTTGAAGACTGCTCCAGCACTGCTTCAAAATAAATTAGATTGATCTTGTTTTAATGATCACAAACTACCAAAGAAAATATTCATTTATTATATTTTTATTCAAATGCTGACAAGTATTTCCCACTTAATCAAAACTTAAACCAAACTCAGTAGACACAAACGACTTTTTACACCTACGGTAAAAAGCAATTCATGTGATCAAATGTGATACATGTTTTTATTTGGACAGCGACGGTATATCAAATCATATACATACATACACACATTATATATATATATGAATGTATACATACATATCAAGATGCCGCCCTGTGTAGTATGCTGTACAGTACCAAGTCACATGACCAGTCTGTCACATTTACCTCAGAGCTGTTATTACTGTATCCACTGTTGAGAGCTAGCTGCTGCTAACGCTGCTCAGTTCGCCTGAAATACAATTAGCGTAGCTGCTAGCTACCCTTGGCTATTCCACTCTAAAACTGAACCTCCAAAGCTTAAACTTTCTGACTCTCGTTCTGATGAAAACATACCCCACTACAATCACTGCACCCTCATTTAAGCGCTGAGATGGCGGCCCAGTTTGGTCACATACTGCATTCAACTTGTAGGTAGATTTACACGAGTGGTATGTGGTATCCCATTTTATTTACAGCCATTAAATGCCATCATCGGCCTTATAAGGACCACTGGTTTCCCCCTGGGTATAGGCCCAAAGACCACCAGAGGGTGCTTCACAGGATATGTTGACTGTGGTGGTGTCTACTGAGTGTTTGAGAAACACTGCTGTAGAGGAATCAGTCTACAAAATGTCCAAAGAAAGACTAGCAAAAACACACACGTCCACACATTTCGTCCGACGGTGTAAATCAGTCAGACGTATAGGGTCATGTTAACGTATGTGTAGGCCGTAGGCTGTGAGATCTGGCCACAGCGCCCTTGAGCATGCTGGGTCTTATGCAAATGCACTCAGGTTTAGCTGTCATGTTTGATTCCTGAGTGTCCAATCAAACATTCCCATGCGTGTGTATCTGAGGATCAGAGCCGTGTTTGCAGCCTCGGGGCAAAGTGAGCGAGCCTGTCCCACTGAAGGAGCTCTTCTCTGGGGTAAACTCCCCATTCAGACCCTCCAGGGATTGCTTACCCCTCATCAGCACAGGCACAGAGCTCCATGAGTGGGGGTTAAAGGCTCGGTTTAAAGGGACGGCGTCAGCGGCTGAGCGGTGCAGTAAAACAGCTCCTACTTTCAACAAAGGCTGAGAAAGCTAGAGCTGGAACACCAACACAGTACGTACAGAACACAGTACACCAACACACTACTTACAGCACACTAACACATTACACTTACTGAGTTACTGTACACCAACACGCTCCTTACAGCACACTAACACATTACACTTACTGAGTTACTGTACACCGTAACGCTACTTACAGCACACTAACACATTACACTTACTGAGTTACTGTACACCAACACGCTCCTTACAGCACACTAACACATTACACTTACTGAGTTACTGTACACCAACACACTACTTACAGCACACTAACGCATTACACTTACCGAGTTACTGTACACCGACACGCTACTTACAGCACACTAACGCATTACACTTACCGAGTTACTGTACACCAACACACTACTTACAGCACACTAACGCATTACACTTACCGAGTTACTGTACACCAACACACTACTTACAGCACACTAACGCATTACACTTACTGAGTTACTGTACACCAACACACTACTTACAGCACACTAACACATTACACTTACTGAGTTACTGTACACCAACACACTACTTACAGCACACTAACACATTACACTTACTGAGTTACTGTACACCAACACACTACTTACAGTACACTAACGCATCACACTTACTGAGTTACTGTACACCGACACACTACTTACAGTACACTAACGCATCACACTTACTGAGTTACTGTACACCGACACGCTACTTACAGCACACTAATGCATTACACTTACTGAGTTACTGTACACCAACACACTACTTACAGCACACTAACACATTACACTTACTGAGTTACTGTACACCAACACGCTACTTACAGTACACTAACACATTACACTTACTGAGTTACTGTACAGCAACACACTACTTACAGCACACTAACACATTACACTTACTGAGTTACTGTACACCAACACACTACTTACACTACACTAACACATTACACTTACTGAGTTACTGTACAGCAACACACTACTTACAGCACACTAACGCATTACACTTACTGAGTTACTGTACACCGACACACTACTTACAGCACACTAACACATTACACTTACTGAGTTACATATACAGTACATATAGATAGTTGCACACTGCATGTACATTGTCTTGCTCTGTATGTATGTATATATGTTTTGCTCGACTAAGCTGAAATGTAATGCTCTGGAATGGCACTTTTCTGTGTTTGCTACCCAAATTGCGATTGGGATGTGACTCTGAAGCGTGTCCTGCTTTTTTGGAAGGCGTCCTCACCAAGTTTCGCTTTTCAGACATGTCAAATCATCCATGTAATGGCTGCTGAGAGTTGGATCCATCTGAAGTTCCTGATTGGATTAGACATGTAATAAGTTTGGATTCATATTCCCGGCCAAAATATTGCGCTAATCACCCAATGCTAATGAATTTGAGAGCATAAATATTGGCAGCAGCGATCATTAAGAAATGAATGAAATAAAAAGCAGCCCGGAGCTCTGAGACACCGAATCGGCAGCAGCTAAAATAAAATGCATAAGTAATGTGTCGATCAGGCGCACACGCACACACGCGGGGATGCAGGGGATGAACTGGGTGAGGTATGGTATTACGCTGTAAAAATAAAAGACAACTCTGTAATCTTTCTGTTTGTGCTCAGGTGTATGCATTTATACGCTTGCACCTTCTACCACCTCTTATCCTACCTGCCAGTACCTTTCATATGTTGCGTCTTGTTTGTTTATTTATTTATTGTTTTTGTTTGTTTTTGATTGTTTGCTTGTGTTTTGGGGGTGTGGTTCTAACAGCTTCCTAGGCCTTCACTATGGATTTAGGATTAAGAGTGAGCTAAAAAAAACACATCATGTTTTCTATGATGGATCTATATGACAGTAATAAATGCACTTGTGACATGATTGACATGACACCGCACACAGCTGTATGCTAAGTTTGGGTTCGCCCCTGTCAAATTCCATTTTGTTTATATTGTTCATTGTTGGTGGAAATAAGCTAGTACATCCTTTAGAGAAGTTTTTAATGAAAGGGTAATTTATTTTGGGTTTAATTGTTTATTAATATGGGGAAAAAACATTAAATATAACCTGTTTAATGATTATGGCACATTTTGGATATAACTATATTTACATATCGTCGCAGTCCAATGAAAAGCAGGTATCTCCAAAATGGCAACTTTACAGGAGAGGCCAAAAACCTAGTGTAATTTCAATGCAAGTCAATGGAACCAGACTTCTTATCCAAGCAGTTTTAAGCCGTTTCTGTTGGTCCATTCCTCATAATTTTTTCACCCAACATAAAAGGCAAGGGCTGTGTTCAAACGATGCATAAAAGTCAAAATCAACAAAAATGGAGATACATGTCTTTCATTGGACAGCGATGATATACTACCAGTCAAAATTTAGACACACTACATGGATGCTGCTGGTTGTTTTAAGCACTCTACAGGCTTAAAGCTCCAACTGATGAGATGTCTCGTTAATACATATCCTGATACACCACATATACTCTTGATGTACCACAACATTATACAGTCATCGTCAGAGGAGTAGCTGCACCCAGAAGGAAGTGTGGGACTGCAGTGCTGTTGGGAAGGAAGATAAAGGTGACCAGGAACAATAAATTATGAGAAGTATGGACTGATATGATCAATATGTATTGAGCTAAACATACAGAAGTCTGTCTCTCAGTATGGGGTTGGGCCACCATGTTTGCTAAAACAACATGCCAGGCGTTTCAGCATGGAGTTGTAGAGGTTCCTAATGGTGTCCTGGGATGATGCAGCCCATGCAGCTCAAATATCCTCACACAGTTCCTGCAGATGGTGTGGTAGCGATGGAGATAGAGGTGGCGTGACACCAGGCCCTTTTGGGCATGTGACATGTGACAACACACCGCTCATCTTGGTGCTGACCATGGTGCCTCCACACACTGGACGTCTCAACCAGGATAAAAGCAGGATTCGTCACTGAAGATGACCCGCTGGCATTCTGATTCACTCCATGACAGTCTGGCACGACCCCGCTGCAGCCTTTGGTGATGTTGACGTGAGGTTAAGAGCAGTCGTCGTAACGGTGTGGAGGGCATTACTGCTGGCTGAACGTCCGTAATCATGGCGTTTGGGTCAGTCAGGTACGGTGATAAGGCTTGTCCTTGCTAACCTCACATGTGTAGCCGTGCAATAACCTTAAATCTTAATCCCACCCCCAAGATTTATTCAGTCGATTCTTTCTGGGTTTAACTACAGAGTTTAAAAGCCCCAGTTCCACTTTCAGTTTAGTGAATATTCATGATGGACAGACCAATCGAATTGCTCCAAACCTGCTTAGAAATAGGCCTTGTTCTATCGGCCTCCACTGCAGGTTAAGGAATCTGTTTTATCCCCCTGTAAAGCTACAGTTTGGAGGTTTTAAGGTGGACTGTATAATTCCATGAGTGATATTTTATGGTTTGGTGTCTTCTCTTTTATTCTATAGTAATGCATTAAACTAAACATATAGAGAACCTTCTATGAGTAGCCATGTCTAAACTCTTGACCCGTGGTGTAAACGCATCATGACATCAGATAAACGATAAGGGGGGTTTAGTGGGTTGGTTTACACTTCTTACTGCCTTGACTGGTTCACTTCAAAGCGATGTTGTCTTGCCACATCAAGCAGTCATCATATACAGTATATGGATATGGTGCTCTTAATGACTTGACTTGCTGGCAGGCCACCTGTCCTATTTACTTGAAGGAGGCAACAGAGGCCTATACCCTTCCTTTTCATCCTCCTTCTTTCGTTCCTTCAGTCTTTTTTTCCCCTTTCTTTCTCTGGCCTCTCCAGCCGCCCTTGATGTTTGCCTTGTATTCTCATGCAGAAGCTCTATCATTATCTCTGCCTCTTGACACTCTGCACTGCCATCTTTGTTACATCTGCACTTATCGCTCCAGGCAACGATACGGCTCTACGGTTGATCTCATCTTTTACATATCGCTCTCGCTCTCCCCCTCTCTCTCTCTCTTTTGCTCTGTTACTATGGCAGAGGCGCGTAGAAGAGGGAATGCGCTTATCTCGGCTGCTATACCGCTGCGCACCAGTATGCATGTGTTTAAAAGATCAAAGGCCATTTACTTCTCACACTAGATACTGCACTGGCTTTCAATTTAGAAGTTAAGCTGAAGTTCAACTTGAGTCAGCCTTAACGCACGTCTCCAAACATCCAGGGTATAGACTACACCACACGGTTCATGGCATGCAGTACTGTATGCAAAAGAGACGTTCAGTTTCAGTTATTCATATTTCAGGAGATAATTCTGAGCATATTAGACCAACGGTTTTGAGGTGTCTTCCAATAGTCCTGAACACTTCGAGGCCAGACCAAGGACCAAGTCTGGGCTCATATGGAGGAGGGGCATTATCGCTGGTTTGCTTTAACACAGACAAGTCATTCCGTCCAACCCGTGGCCTGGTTACGCGATTCCGTACATCACATCACAAAAATGTAGGAAGAGGCTCCATTCGTTTGCTACTTTGTGTTATTTTGTTTGGATAAAAACACTTAAGTGGCAAGTAACAGCGCTTATAAAGATTACATGGCATTGTACCAGGTAGGAACACCTACAAACAAGCAGCCGTTCTGGTATGAGAACATCTTTAGCCATGCAGGCCGTGCTCTCACAACACACACTTCCACAAAGGGGCCGTGCTCCAGTGTGGTTTTACATGAGTCATATACTGGTACATGAACATTGGACTATCTTATGGCTAGCCTTGCAAAGGGGAGTAAGGTGCTATGTGGAAGCAGTCTTGCTAAAAAACCAATTACACAACCACACATGCGGCACTGAGACACCACACCTGCAGCAGACCGCACCAGAGTTCACTAGAAGCAAAGCCCTGAGCACTGATTTCAAAAGGACCAGAGATCGGCGTGCTGAGCCGCTACTCGGCTTGAGAACAGCTTTCACATTTGGCCAAATGTACCAAACTCTTGGGACAAGCAGACCAGGGTTTCGATAAAAGGCTCTAGTGTGAGAAAGTCTTTGGAAACTGAAGTATTATTGGCCGTATCTGGATATACAAAGAAATTTGACTTGGTGGTGGGGTTAACAGATAGATCAGTCATTTATAGAACATGCGCTATATGTGTTACATGGAGACAGGACGTGGAGACGGGATGCAAATGTAAGTTTTAATGATGAAACAAACAAGAAGCAACTAAACCAAACAACTCTTGACTAAACAAAACCAAAGATGCAAAAAACTAAGAAACATTAAACCAGCTTACAAAACTAACTAACATGGGGACAGCCGACCGGGAGGGAGACAACAGACCAGAAGGAATACAAAACCTACAGACAAGGAGACAAAACGACAGGCAAGGAAACAAGACACCAGCAGGGGAACAAATGACAAGCAAGAGCAAAGGCCACAACATGGAGTATAAAACAACAAGGGCTAATGAGAGACACCTGGGAAGGGGCGGAGCCAGAAACAGATGAGGGGCCTGACATTGAGGGCGGAGACAGGAGGAGCAAAAGACCAAAACAAACAGAAGCACATGGAACAGAGTGACGTACAGCACATGGACATGACAAGACAGAAACAGGAAGGCATATGAACAGGACAAACATGAACAGGACAGGGCAGGGTGTGGCAGTATGAACAAAGGCAGTGCGACACACCTCTTGATCACTGAATTCAGGAGTTTGATTCAGTTCTATTGTCACAGGAGTGTAAAATCAAGCATCTGGCTTAAGTCTGCCTTTACAAACATTTGTGAAGGAATGGGTCATTCTAAAGAGCTCACTGAACTTGGCATGGGGCTATAATAGAATACCATTGTCGCACAAAGTCAGTGTGTGTATTTTCCTTCCTCATAGATATTCAATAATCAACTGTGAGTGGTATTATTGAACAGTGGAACGTTACCTACCTGACTGGACTGTGCTGACTGTAAAGTTTGGTGGAGGAGGGATCGCGTGTGGGGTTGTTTTTCAGGGGCCGGCCTAGGGCTCCTCAATTCCAGTGAAGGTAAAACTTCATGCTTCAGCTTACCAAGACATTTTGCACAACTGTCTGCTTTCTAAGTTTGTGGGAACAGTTTGGGCAAGCATGGCCGTGCCCCAGTGCACAAAGCAAGGTCCATTAAGAGACAGGGTTGGGTGAGTTAGGTGTAGAAGAACCTGGATGGATGGACAGCTTGTGTATGGATAAAGAAATGAACGAGTGAATGGCAGGCAACTATAAAAATGGGGTCTAGCTTGCTAGCTTTAGGTTATGCTGGTCAGCTTCAGCTTTAGCTGACTCAAAGACTCTGTTTTTGTGTGGGCAGAGCAAGAGGTGTCAATTTTGTGATCTTTGGTCAGGAAATGCTTACGTCAGAGTGGCCCAAGATGAAGACTACCTAGTCCAAATGGAGAGGAGAGAGGTATGGTGAAATGTATTGGTCATTTATTGGTCTTTGGAACATAACTGAATGGTTACACTTAGTACATCTTCACTGTTTCCCTACAGTAACATGATTACCCCACACAGATGTAGATTCCCTGGTTCTGTTATGGCTCTATTGACTGAAAATGAAACAAATGAATTGTGGTGGTCTCTGACTTTTGCACTGTACCATATATATGACATTTCAGTTCACTTGACTATACTTTGTGTGGCCTTTCTTCCTTATTATTCTTCATTGTCCAACTTCACATAGTTCTATAATATCTGCCAATAATGAGCTGGACACCACCTGTGTGCACTTGTGTGTGTGGATAAAGGTGTGTGGAAAGGAGCCAAGGAAAACAGAAGGCTGGACCAGAGAAGGTGTTTCACATTACGGAGCGGTGTAAGTGTGGGTAGGCCTTGCCAGGCTCCAGTTATGATCACATTTGCACAGTCATTTCTCCAATCAGGACTTAATAAGAGGCAAAGGGAGGCCAGGGTTAATGGCAGAAGATTTTCTAGTCTGCTTGAAGGTATGCAGTGTGTACCTTAGTGTGTACTAGCAGTGTGGAACCCACAAGGCCTTATTTAAGGACCTACACTCAGTGTGTTTTAGTTTAGTCTGTTTAGTCTGTTTTAGTTTATGCCATTGTTAATGCCTTTAGAAGCTGAACAGAAGTTGAACCCTAGACCAACCAGAATAATTAGAAGGACACCTTGGAATCAAACAATCCGAAGTCATTCTTTACTTCTGGAAGTCCTAGCTAGATACAACACTGACTGCAAATACATCCCTAGTGTCTGTAAGTCTGTAGGAAATGCAAAACAGCAACAGCTCCATGCTAGGACACTATAAACACTACCAGTTGACTGGTAATGCATGTCCATGTATGTCAGCGTTAGTGCTAACATAGTATTAGAAATCTCATTATGGTGCTAGCAGAAACTAGCATTAATGTGCAAGTCTCTTTTCCGTATAGTTCTGACATGTATTCCCCCAAACTGAAAATGTAGCGCTAATAGTCATGGCTCGCCAAGGGAAAGCAGTATGTCGTACAATGCTGGAACCCACATTAGCAAGTCTGTTTGAGCTTTGGCAGTGAGCATACTGCTTGCATGTTCCCTGCATCGTGTACAAGCATTATTGTATTGTACCACTCACGCACTGGCCTGCGCTCAAATTTCGCTTAATGTTTCAGTCCTATATACGCTTACATCATCACTCCAAGGGTTGTAATAGTGATGCAGTCACAGTGCTTTGACCTAAATAGCGCTAACTGCATGCACAATACTCCATTGAAAGTGAATAAATTTGAAGGAAGATTTGCTTCGACCACACTAGATATACACTGTGCTCAAGTCAAACTGAAGCCCATCTCTTAAGGTCAAGGCATGGTATGGATTGATCACTCTACTCAAACAAACTGGTGTCTAGGGGTCACATGTGCTTGGGCATGGTACGGATCACCTAGCTGGGGTAAAGACTATATCAAGCCTTATATGCCAATTCTGTGTATAGTTATGATCTCATCTGGCATTGTTTGTCACCTATTGCTGTAGAACTGACTGTTGTCTATAGACAGCTTACTGCTATTGGGCCTGTGGAGATGATATGGCGTTGATTCTGTGTTGACTAAGCCAAAACGTTAGCATTGTGGATTTTTGTCATTGACATGGTTCAATCAGTTGTAGTAGATGATGACTTATGCAGCATTGGCCTGTAGAGCACTGTTGGAGCGCCATTTACTTCATTTGGGATAAGTTAAGGTAGACTTCATGATCCAGAATTCATCCAGTCATCTAATCAGTATTTGTCCTAACTCATGCTCTTGGGGCTGAATGCAATCATATCCCCAAACAATCTTCCATCTCTCTATGAATACCACTAAATCAAAAGAAGTGTCTACAGATTCTGGCCAGAAGACAGGAGCTTGAGTTCCTCTCCACCAGCCGATGTGTGCATTTGTTCAGCAGCAGCCACTCTTATTTAACTTAATGAAGCATAACTTAATGAAGTATTGATCAGCTGCAACCGGTATTGGACATGGCTGTGCATACTGGGCTTCCTCAATCACTTCCTCATAAATTGACAGACATTTTCTAGGACAATAAACACAAACTGTGCTGAGAAATAGCCTTAAATAGAAATTTTACAAGCATATGTTATATTTCCTATTTCATTTCTATCCCACATGCATGTTTACCAGGCAATATTTAAACTGTATGTTTATGTTACATTATGGCTATTGCTGTCATTTCTTCTTTCTGTCTCAAATGAAAAGGAGAGACCACTCTGGACAGGATGTTAGTTTATTGAGCTCTGGTTCCAGAATGCAGTCCAGAGCAGTCTTGTTTTGCTTGTCTAGACTACTTTAGACTGCATGTCTAGACTACTCTGGACTCTATGTCTAGACTACTCTGGATATGATACTGAGCTCTGGTTCCAGAGTGCAGTCCAGAGTTCAGTCCAGAGTAATCTAGACATGGACTGCATTCTGGTACCAAAGCTAAATAGACGTATATCTTATTCAGAGCTCTGGTTCCAGAATGCGGTCCAGAGTAGTCTAGACACACAGTCCAGAGCAGTCCATAATGCTGTCCAGAGTGCAGTCCAGAGTAGTCTAGGCATGCAATCCAGAGCAGTCCACAATGCTGTCCAGAGTAGTCTAGACATGTAGTCCAGAGCAGTCCAGAGTTCAGTCCACAATATTGTCCAGAGTGCAGTCCAGAGACGTCTAGACACACAGTCCAGAGTTCAGTCCACAATGCTGTCCAGAGTGCAGTCCAGAGTAGTCTAGACACACAATCCAGAGCAGTCCAGAGTTCAGTCAACAATGCTGTCTAGAGTGCAGTCCAGAGCTCAGTCCACAATGCTGTCCAGAGTGCAGTCCAGAGTAGTCTAGACACACAATCCAGAGCAGTCCAGAGTTCAGTCAACAATGCTGTCTAGAGTGCAGTCCAGAGCTCAGTCCACAATGCTGTCCAGAGTGTAGTCCAGAGTAATCTAGACATGCCGTCCAGAGTTCAGTCCACTATGCTGTTCACTATGTAGTCTATAGATACAAATTTTGAAGGGGGTTTTATACAACGCCTCCCAAAAGTCAAAGGAAGATAGGTAAAGGCATATAACTGTACACACACACACACACACACACACACACACACACACACATACACACACACACACACACACACACACACACATATATATATATATATATATATATATATATACAAATGGGTTTAAGCTTTCGGACGAGGCTACTGATCATAACACAATGCCACAGATCTTTCATATAACCCTCTTAGATACTACCGCCAATAACTCAGCCTACGGGAAGACAGTTCAATAGCGCACACACTCAAAGAAGACACAAATGTTTTAATTCTCAGGCGGTTTGATGCGCTGCCAGAAATACGAGCAGCCATCTGCAGCGCTGGATCTACTGTATGAAGATTGGTCGATAGTTGGAAGCGTTCCGTGTTAGCGCTGTTGGTAGATGGTAGAGGAGGAAGATGTAAGTGAATGATGTATGTGTTCCACACAGAAAAGCAGCCTTCATTTCCAGACAATTACAAGGAAAAACCACTGGGAAAACACAGGGCTGGTATTCCAAACAGAAGACTCTCCATAGACCAAAATTATTTTTTAAATGAGAATCTGTGTAGGCAAAGGAAATTAGTAAAAGGCTAGTCTTAGCCATTAGAGGACAAGAGTTATTACTGTAGTTTTATTATATCAACATAATTAAACCTAATTACATAATTCTGTAATAAGCTACATATTATAAAATGGAGAAGTGCTGTAATCTGACTCACTGAGATGCATTCAAAGTCAACACATTTTGACCACTATGACCATCATCATTTAAGTGTTATTACTATGTACTCAGGGGCCCAAGCCACTAGGGGGCCACAGTGAGCAATTATGAAAAGAAATAATTAGCTGTTTTGATTTGTTGTGGGAATTGCGTGGGACATTTTGGCGTATCTTTACTGAAGTATTTCCATTCTGGGGGTCTTTTTAAGTTAACTTCACTACAACTTAGCTAGAACCAAGCTAAGTTAGATGGAAGTTTGCATCTCACTGAGCTTGGTTCTAGCTAATGAAACCTGTTCTCCGGCAGTGTTTTGTGCTGATGCTCATTTAAATAGACATCAGTGTCAGACTAATAAACAAGCTATTAGCCTAATGAGCTATCTAGGTAATACATTTCTATTAAAGGCAGCTGGACTGAGAGACACTAGAGTCCCTTCACCTACACTGAGCTGATGAAGAGTCTTGTTCCAGAAATTATAAGAGGACATTAGAGCCATAATAAATCATGCTCCTGTTACTTTTCAGGATATTAGACTTTGAAATGCAGTGGAGTTAAAGTAAGAACAATGACAATACTGCTATATACTATACTATACTATACTATACCATACTATACTATACTATACTATACTATACTATACTATACTATACTATACTATACCATACCATACCATACCATACTATACTATACTATACTATACTATACCATAATATACTATACTATTATATACTATACTATACTATACTATACTATACTATACTATACTATACTATACTATACCATACTATACTATACTATACTATACTATACTATACTATACTGTACTGTACTGTACTGTACTTTACTATACTATACTATACTATACTATACTATACTATACTATACTATACTATACTGCTGTATAGAAACCAACTGCATTTACTTAATTACTGTCCAACACTTTCAGAATGCCAAAGGGTTCGGTTCTAAAACCACTAACATAACTGGATTTAGCTTTAAATACAACTATCTACAATTGTTGTTAAGTATTTCCACTCTCTGTCACTTTATGAGCTCCTGATCCTCATAGGATGAATCCGGAGAATCCGGCTCCAAGCCCCCACTGAGCAAGCCAGAGGCAAGGTAAAACTCCCATAGAGCAAGTGAAAGAACCTCGAAAGGAACCTAAAAGGGAACCCATCCTCTTTAGGTCGCCCCTACTATAGAGCATGACATGTCCTTTCTCACAAGCACTAGCTGGCACTTCTAGCTCTTGCATGGCTAGCCAATTGGAATCCAACTTAGGTACACCCTAGCCGAGATGCCTGCCTAGAGCATAACTCACAAAAATATCGTAAGTGACTTCAGATGGGATTAAAGGTGGCTATGTCCCTTCTCCAACAACCAGTGGTGGATCAAGTACACTAATCGTGTAGTATATTTTTGGGTAGAGATACCCAAAATAATACACTCCTCCAATAAAAGTCGAGGTTCCTCCCTTTAGTTCTCCACTGGAGTAACAGTACTAAAGTACTTACCTTCAGATGTACTTCAGTATGGAGAGTAACAGGAGCATGATTTATTATGGCTCTAATGTCCTATTATCATTTCTGGAACAGGACACATAATCAGCATAGTGTAGGTGAAGACTCTAGTGTCTCTCAGTCCACCAGAGAGTCCCCACAGTAATCAGGCTCCTCACCGGTTGTCTTCTCCGGGCCTACCATATTGACACTGAGTTAGGATCAGTGACTAGTCAGCCTTAAGCTTAACCCGAGCAGTAAAGTCAACATGTCAACTAGTCAGCTAATCTGTGCGACCCCCTAATCCAGCAGCCTGCTAACTAGCCTTAAAAGCACCAGCAGTTTGGCTCTTCTAAATGTCATCTCAATGTTTTTCAATGCTGTTCCACAGTAAGTGACATTTTAATGCACATGGTCTATAATTGCATCCCAGCAGGGTGGTCTCTAATAGAGGGTGGTCTCTAATGAAGTGAGTGGTAAGTGTATTATTGCAGTGTAGAAATGCTAAACAGATACCGGCACACCAAAAGAATTCAATAGCCAGTGGCTTGTTATGAAACGCACCGCATGAGATATGAGTGATTTCAACAAGGCTGGGAAATAGATTTCATCCCAAAGTCACAAATGGATAAGGTCACAAGCTCGGATACCTTCAGGAATGCTTTTCACTTTTATTATTTGTGTCATTTTTATGACTTGTAATCCAAATCGTAATGTTTACCATTCACATTTCCCAAGAGGCCAAGAGCACGGCTCTAATCCGAGAGTGCTCTCACATCCTGTAAGGCACTATGATTCAGTGAAGACTCCCTAACCGACTTTATTTCGGGCCCTTTCTCTCTTCAGGCGGTGCTACCGTGCTCTTTGTCAGCCTCCGACTGCCGCTACGGCTGATTCTCATGTCCAAAACCAGCCCATTCACACACCTAAATTACTCCAACATAAATATAATTATGTTTTACAAGGGTTCTCTTATCTCTCCCAGGCTCTGGCGACCGGCTCAAAAGCGAGTAAAGCTCTTTATAGGCGACACCGGGGTGCAGTAGCAGAGCGACGCTCAGCTTGGGCAGAAACGTTATTCAGAACATATTTAGCGTCTAGCGGGGTTTTTTTACCCCCTTTTTCAAAGGACACCGCCACGCTGCTGGATTTGAAAGCATCCTCCATAAATCAGGCATTTACCACCTGAGAGCGTAAAGAAGTGTCGGGAAGCAGAGCCTTTATTTTTCTCACTGTCAGGTGTCCCTTGAAAAGTGGAGAGTCCAGGGCAGCGAGAACCATGACTGGCCATTCTCCTGCCCTTTATTTCATTTTCTTACTTGAAAGGATCTGAAAAATACTAAGTTTACAGGAGCTAGAGAAACATTTAGGGCAAATCAAATATCATGGTTTCATAAAAAATCAAGAGTCACAGAGATATTGCATCGCTAGCTTTGAGGAAACAGAAACTACAAATCCCAAAACCATCACACAATGAAGCATGTTAAATATTGTCTCTAAGGGGCAGATGCCTGATTGGAGCAGATAAGAAACTACTCAGAACCTTAAAACAGCCAAACACAAAACAATGTCCCCGAGACTTGACTTCTTCCATGCTAATACCATGCTATTGCTAACCTAGCTAACATTATTGCTAGCCATTAGCAACAAGAACAAAGGTGCCATTGAATGACATTTGCAAATTAGCATCCCTGTCATGCAAAAACAAAAGACATTTTTCACTTTTTGATTGTTCAGATTCCTCAGTTATACTGTACTATCTAATATAAATATTTTTTTAAATAATTTTTGAGCTTTTCATATTCATAGTTTGACTATATATATATATATATATATATATATATATATATATATATATATATATATATATATAAATATATATATATATATATATATATATATATATATATATATATATATGCAGGGGTTGGACAATGAAACTGAAACACCTGTCATTTTAGTGTGGGAGGTCTCATGGCTAAATTGGACCAGCCTGGTGGGCAATCTTCATTAACTGCACATTGCACCAGTAAGAGCAGAGTGTGAAGGTTCAGTTAGCAGGTAAGAGCACAGTTCTGCTCAAAATACTGCAATGCACACAACATACTAACCTAGCTAACATTATTGCTAGCCATTAGCAACAAGAACAAAGGTGCCATTGAATGACATTTGCAAATTAGCATCCCTGTCATGCAAAAACAAAAGACATTTTTCACTTTTTGATTGTTCAGATTCCTCAGTTATACTGTACTATCTAATATAAATATTTTTTTAAATACTTTTTGAGCTTTTCATATTTATAGTTTGACTATATATATATATATATATATATATATATATATATATATATATATATATATATATATATATATATATATATATATATATATAGACATGGGTTGGACAATGAAACTGAAACACCTGTCATTTTAGTGTGGGAGGTCTCATGGCTAAATTGGACCAGCCTGGTAGCCAATCTTCATTAATTGCACATTGCACCAGTAAGAGCAGAGTGTGAAGGTTCAGTTAGCAGGTAAGAGCACAGTTCTGCTCAAAATACTGCAATGCACACAACATTATGGGTGACATACCAGAGTTCAAAAGAGGACAGATTGTTGGTGCACGTCTTGCTGGCGCATCTGTGACCAAGACAGCAAGTCTTTGTGATGTATCAAGAGCCACGGTATCCAGGGTAATGTCAGCATACCACCAAGAAGGACGAACCTCCACCAGCATCACGTAGTGACCTGGCCACTATCCTGCAAGAAGAATGGCTTAAAATCCCTCTGACCACTGTGCAGGACGCAGTATATGTCATTCCCAAGACCAACTGACGCTGTATTGGCCGCAAAAGGAGGCCCTACACCATACTAATAAATGATTGTGGTCTAAAACCGGGTGTTTCAGTTTTATTGTCCAACCCCTGTATGTATATATATATATATATTATTACAAAAGTAACACAAATCTAGCACAACTCCATCATTGTTTTTGGATATAATGTGTGCAGGCATCACTGCTGTCTGTTTGTTTTGTCTAAATTAGATATTAATTCAATTAAATATGCCAAAACTGCCAAGTGCCATTATTATGTAATATATGTAACCCATAATTCTGAATATCTAGGTGAAATAGTTGTTTAACCAGCATATAGCCCACTTCCACTGCCCCTGTTTGAAATACTGTCATTGGAGATGCTATATTTGCAGTGAGCATGTTTAACTGCCCCTCTCAGATGTGAACTAATATAAATTTGCTGATGCGTCGCATGCTTTAAGGTCAATTGATGTATCGGAAATTCTTTGTGGCATCTGTGTCTACTGCCCATACCCATACTGTATCCAAGCATCTTTATCCCAGTACTGTGTTGGCGCAACACTTTGACGGTTTGCAGTTACACCTACTTTGGTAGCAACTTATATAGAAGGTTCATATTCATATAATGCATTCATAACTTATCGTTTAGTGGTGATCTGGAATTCCCAGGTTGGTTAGTCTATTTTGTGGCCATTAAGAAATAGAATCACACTCAACCTAGTTATCTGTGTATATGCGAGTATATGTCTGGAGGAGGTAGATGCTGTCACTGAGGGGCAGAGTAGGTGTGAATTATGTAAATTCTACTGCACGTTGGACAGGATTGGCTGAAAGCAGAGTCTCGCTGAATGTCGCACGGCCTCTCTCTCTCACACAGAGTTCTACCTTCAGGGTGCTGCTTATCTCAGTGAGCCTCTAAAAGGCACGGATTAACATAAGCACCTCTCTCTTTGCTCTCCATCCCACAATCACTTTATCTGCACCGTGTTCAAGCGCTATCAGTGTTATCAGGTAAGAGACTATCCTCACATGCACACATATACACATGCGCCTTGCTGCTAGCCGGTGAGTACACAGCACGCTTTATACATGCAGGCAAGAACTATAGCTTTTTTGGATAGGCTAAATGAAGATTCATTTTAGTTTAGATTTTTGAGTTTAAAACATTCCAAAGTGACCTACATTTATCAACAGAATGCCAAGGAAAGTTATGACGCTATATTGAAACTGCCTATGCATTGGTTTTCAGAGATATCTTCTGAAGTTAGCATGCTAACCAGCTAGCCCTAGCCCATCCGGTCTTGCAATACCACTTTGTACCTCAAGAGGCATTCAACTGTAGAGTTGAATTGCATCAGTTCAACATGTGAAGTGCTCTGATGGCGTATTCTAATCTCTTGTCAATCATGTTGAAGGTCCTGCACCTGCTTAGATCATTAAAGAACATGTAGCCTAGGAAATAAGGACTAAAGGCAACGATGGCTAAAGCTCTTGGTAAGCATTTGGCGCTGCCATACACTCTTCACTGAAAGTAAAGCACCCAAAACAAATCAACCAATAGGAATGAAACTTGGAAAGGACAGCAATGTCCTCCATGAGTCAATTAGTGCCAGCACCATTGGCAGAACACTGCACAATTTAGGACTACATGCATTCAGACAGTTACGGTGACTGACCTTAACACCGCATCAACGTCACCAAAGACTGTAATGGTGTAGTGCTAGACTGTCATGGAGAATCTCAGAATCATAGCGGGTCATCTTTTGGTAGAGAGGACCAATTGAATTCGTATGTGGAGGCCCGGTCATCAGCGCCAAGGTGAGCGGTTTGAACAACTCCATGCCGAGACGTCCGGCATGTAGCGACACCATACCGAGAAGCAGTACTTCTATATGTGTAGCTCAATAAATATTGCCCGGATCAGTCTAACTTGGTCATCATTTATTCTCCATGGTAACCTTTATCTTCCTTCCCGATAGCATGCAACCCCACCCTTCCTTCTACGTTCAACTATTCCTTTAAAGATGTGTGTATATAGAACAAAATGAGAGTTAACATCAGTGCTGGAGATGCTCTTGGTCAGTAAAGGCATCAAGTTGGAGGCCATTACTTCTAGGCTGATATGGTCTGTAAAGTAGAAGTTGGTTGCTCTGTCTAATCTTCAAGATCTGTGTAATCCCAACCATATTTAAAAGCTGTGCTTACATGCAAAGATTTTTCTAAATCTGGCTAATTCATTCCAATTATAATTAAGATTGAGGTGTTTATATGCACACTCTACTCAACGTTCTGTTCTCTGTGTATCTCTCTGTGTACATGCACAATATTAGTAATCAGACCCAAGTTACATCTATACATGGGTAGGGCTGTACCCGACTCAGAATTTTGTCCGTCGAGTTCAATTCGACTATTCGTTCGTGTTTTTTTCTCCATGTACATTATCTAGTAATCAGTAAATCAGTTTGCATACGTTTCAGATCTGATTCTCCTAATTTAGAAGGTCAGCCGAGTCACAGGAACATATTTCGGAGCTAAAAGAGACGGGGCATATGATCGATCTGAACTGGAGCCTTTAATTACAGACTATAGCATTGGGCAGCAGCGCATATTTATTCTAAACATTAGCGCTTATAGCTTATAGTCTTTTTTTTTAACAGCTTCTTCAGTAGGAGGACCCTTCGTCTTTCATCTCTCAAATAATGAACTCCTAAATAAAACCAAATTACTCAATATTTAAATTATTTTTAGATATTTTTATTTTTAGATCAAAACCTCCTCCAGACATTCTCTGAGACATCGCTCCACCCGTGTTTCACAGCTTCAGTTTCAGCTGCCTTCGCTAGCGCACGCCGTCACGTGGATTTAACTTTTTAGTAGGCATGCATCATAGCCCAGCTAGAACTTACACGTATATTTAGTATCCCCTTTAATAATTATTAAAACATCTTTTTACATTCTGAATGTTCTTGTGCATTTTTGTAAGCTTTAGTCTGTTTTAAGAAGAAAAAAGGTCACTGTTGTCAGTCAACTTGAAGGGTCTCCAACTGACGATTCGATACGTCGACTTCTAGAGGGCAGCCCTATACATGGGGTACCAGTTGTGTAGGCGTAGATCTCAGTGCAGAACACAGACGCACATGCAGAATGTACTTAAACTTTCCGACTGGAAATGTAATCACATACAGCCATTAACATGGCCATTACTCTTTTATTAAACAGATTATTTACAGCATCGTCCACCTTATTCAGTCAGATAGAAACTCCATTGGTAATGGCCTAGTCATTTCCAACTGAGGTTTATGCATGGGTATATTCTATTCCAAATGAACTAATAGTTAAATTATTAAAGCATTATCAGACTGTATGTAAACATGGCTAATGATGTTGGCATCATGGCTCTGAGGAGGTCAGTGCATTGTTATAAGAACACCTATAGTTCCTTTGTTTGATTGGCAAATTGTCATGATCCATAGAAAAACGTCTCTCAAATTTTGTCAATTTTTACTTTTAGGCATCATTTGAACACAGCAGCTGCTGTTTACACTGTGTGAAAATTCCATGATGGATGGCCCAACAGAAATGGGAATAAATTCTGGTTCCATTGACTTACATTAAAAGTTAAATGAGGTTTTTGGCTCCTCCTGTAAAGTTACCATTTTGGAGATACTTGTTTCTCTTCAGACAGCAGCCGAATGTCTGTTCTTCTTTTCCGCAATAAGCTACACATGGTTTGAGACCCATAACATTGTGTTTTCATAGTGGACAGAAACACATGTGGGTTAGTCCAGTTCAGGTCAGCCTACACTGATGTGTCTACTGTCATGGTATTCTTAAAATGCCTATTAAACTACAACACATATTCTACTGAAAAGCATATTAACTGCAAATGTAAAGTGGTGATAATCCCTATGTAGTTTATACATCCATAAAGCATACCTATTTCAGAAACATCCAGTCTATTGGGAACTTCAAGGTTCTCCGATTATCCTTCTTTATCTGATTCCCATTCACAGAGAGATTCCCATTTCATCTGGAGAGGGTCAACGCTATTTAAAGTGGATTTAGCAATTTAGGTATTAAGTATTTAGGTGAAGTGGGTGTGATTGAGTGTTTTCTCTCTCTCTCTCTCTCTCTCTCTCTCTCTCTCTCTCTCTCTCTCTTTCTCTCTCTCAGTCATTCATCCTCTCTCCTTCTCTGGATGCCCTCTGTAAATGGCCCATTAAAAGGCTGTTGTGTGTTTTTGGCATTGAGATCTGATGGGACAGCAGGCCAGGAAATGATTTAATGGCAGCAAAAGTAAATGCATCTGTGACCAGCTGGTCTGACCTGTGCAAAAAAACAAAAGCACCAACCTAATGCTTTATTTGGATGCTCCATTCAAACTGTTTGACGATTTAACTTGCTTATGCATGCAGACTATGCTTTATTGTTTACCCCCCTGTGTAGTGCACTTTGAAATGTTGTAACTAGATGAAAGGAGCCAAGGTTAAGATCATTAGTATTACAAGTAGTAATAGTCGTAGTAGGTCGTAGTAGTAAAAGCAGTGATGTCAGATGGGTTGGCAACCCCCTCGGCCCCCCCACCAGTGGTCTGAAGTAAAACACCAGTGCAAACAACTTCAAGACAGTAAGGCTAGATGCCAGAAGCGGCACAGGAACACTTCACAAGTCTTCACAACAGGGCCAGCATCAGAAGGCTTAATGACAGAGGAGACACAGCGAGACTCAGTGGTGACTTCTTCCTCATGAAGCCTTCCAACTCTGCCCCTGCCTTTGGGCTCTGCTTCTTTTGTTGTTCACCTTCTTAGAAGCATAGTTCCACTCCAGACCACTGGGGGCACTATCCCACTTCTGAAACCACTTATGACTTCCCTAGTCACACTGTCACCGTAATACTATAGCGTGACAGTGTAGTATACATTCTGCAGAGTAAAACTGTAGGATGGATGCTGAGGAGTATCAGTCTAGAGCATGTTTTGTAGAGTAATTGTGTAGGTTGCATACTGTAGAGTAACAGTCTATAGCTCGTTCTATAGAGTAACTGTGTAGGATGCATACTGTAGAGTAACAGTCTAGAGCACGTTCTATAGAGTAACTCTGTAGTATACGTACTGTAGAGTAACAGTCTAAAGCACATTCTCTAGAGTAACCCTGTAGGATGCATTCTGTAGAGTAACAGTCTAGAGCATGTTCTATAGAGTATCTCTGTAGGATGCATTCTGTAGAGTAACAGTCTAGAGCATGTTGTAGAGAGTAACTCTGTAGGATATGTACTGTAGGGTAACAGTCTAGAGCATGTCTGTAGAGTAACTCTGTAGGATGCCTACTGTCGAGTAACAGTCTAGAGCACGTTCTATAGAGTAACCCTGTAGGATGCATACTGTAGAGTAACAGTCTAGAGCACGTTCTATAGAGTAACCCTGTAGGATGCATACTGTCGAGTAACAGTCTAGAGCACATTCTATAGAGTAACCCTGTAGGATGCATGCTGTAGAGTATCAGTCTGGAGCACATTCTATAGAGTAACTCTGTAGGATACGTACTGTAGAGTAACAGTCTAGAGCACATTCTATAGAGTAACCCTGTAGGATGCATACTGTAGAGTAACAGTCTAGAGCACATTCTATAGAGTAACTCTGTAGGATACGTACTGTAGAGTAACAGTCTAGAGCACATTCTTTAGAGTAACCCTGTAGGATGCATACTGTAGAGTAACAGTCTAGAGCACGTTCTATAGAGTAACTCTGTAGGATACATACTATAGAGTACCAGTCTACAGCACGTTTTGTAGTGTAACTATGTAGGATATATACTGTAGAGTATCAGTCTAGCACTTTCTGTTTAACACTGTTTAAAGTATGCCAATGCAAAACATAAATTCTATTCTGCAAATATTTATATATATTATATATTTATATATGTACTGTATATGACAGTATGAACATTACATCATACATCTATAATAAGATAAATAGATACATAGATAAATATTCCAGTATTTCACACAATGCATTATTAAACCTAAGTTTCCTCTATATCGATTATGCCATGCCTGTCTTGCATGTTGGTAACACTGTTGTATGCATACTGTATACTAGCAGTGCAGTGGACATCCTCTGCTTTCATCTCCCTCTACAATGATGTGGTTTTTTAAACTGAGCTGAGAGAAGCGCCTGAGGTTGAACATGAACAAAGCTCTCAGAGTACGACCTGTACTGCAGGTTAAAGCGTGTCTTATTAAACCTAAGCGGTGCATAATGCTCAGATATCTCTCTCCCCTGGCCCCATGTAACTGTCTGTCTACGAGAGCAACACTATCTCTGCATTACAGAGCTTAAACCTATACATGTTCTATTAGTATTCAACTCATTAAGATAACAGCAATTTAATGTAGGCTCCCCCCTGTGTGCGACACACTGGTATTATGCATCGTTAAAGCACCGGAGGTATCAGTAACATTACAGAAATGAAGACTGATGATGATAGCAAATGAGTTTGGTGTCCTTGTGATGGTTTCTGGTGTAACGTACAAAGTCCGTCTTCACACACGCCTCTCATATTTGCGGCTTGACTGATCCGAGATGGACGGATTGTGAAAATTTAATTACCGGGACACAATGGCCACACAACCTCTTGTTTTTCCTGCACTCGCCTTTTCTCCAACACTCTGACAGGCCCCCACAGTCCATCGGACGGATGTTTTACACCCTAAATGAGCGGCGCATGCAGTAACTTTAATTTGGCGGCGTGTAATTGTGAGGCGGGGTGTAGAGCGAGTTTGGTTGTACAATGTACGGAAACTAAATGAAGTGGGGACAGCTCTTCTGATGCGCTGACACTTGCTCTGTGAACAACACACACACACACACACACACACACACAAAGACCAGGGATGATAAAACAGCAGAAAAGAAAAGCGTTATGAATTTTATTAATGACTGTAGGACAGTATGCAAAACATCAAAGGTCCACGCGAGAGATTAATGACCCACAGCCAGACTGTTTAATTACCGCCGGCTAATTAGATTCTTGACCAAATTTTTAATATCTGCATTCCCCTCCACCACCTCATTTAGATTCCACCATATTTATCAATCTTTCACCCAAACGCCTGACTCGGCTGCTTTTCTTTTTCCCTTTCTTTCTTTTTCAGCCCCTTTCCGCCCTCTTCTTTCCCCTCTGTGTCTCTTTAAGACTGATGATTAAATAAATACAGCTAAAGAGGTGGTCCGAAAGGTAAAGTGTGGGAGCGTTGCCCTCCTCCCTGTGTTTGTGCTGCACCCCAATCAGGCCTATCTCACTCATCTGTTTATAATGAAGTACTTTCACTAATAAACAAACTAACAGGGCAGTAAAGCGTCTTTATCGTAATGCCCTTATCTCTACTAAACCCTCTCCTGTGAGCCTGATGTAAATTACAGTCGTGCCTCTCTCCTCATTACAGAAGCCATTGTAATCCTAAATTTGTTTATTGGACTGTTTATATATAGGGCACTGAGGCCGACCTGTTAAAATAACTAGCATCCACATACTGTACACTGCATTACAACACTCGTTTACATACTGCAGACTAGTCCTGCAGAAAACATACTGCATACCAGTACAGTAATATACACTCTGTAGACTAGTCCTGCAGAATACATACTGCATACCAGTATAGTACTATACACTCTGTAGACTAGTACTGCAGAATACATACTGCATACCAGTACAGTACTATACACTCTGTAGACTAGTACTGCAGAATACATACTGCATACCGGTACAGTACTATACACTCTGTAGACTAGTCCTGCAGAATACATACCACATACCAGTACAGTACTATACACTCTGTAGACTAGTCCTGCAGAATACATACCACATACCAGTACAGTACTATACACTCTGTAGACTAGTCCTGCAGAATACATACCACATACCAGTACAGTACTATACACTCTGTAGACTAGTCCTGCAGAATACATGCTGCATACCAATACAGTACTATACACTCTGTAGACTAGTACTGCAGAATACATGATGCATACCAGTACAGTACTATACACTCTGTAGACTAGTACTGCAGAATACATACTGCATACCAGTACAGTACTATACACTCTGTAGACTAGTCCTGCAGAATACATACCGCATACTACTACAGTACTATACACTCTGTAGACTAGTACTGCAGAATACATACTGCATACCACTACAGTACTATACACTCTGTAGACTAGTCCTGGAGAATACATACTGCATTCCTGTACAGTACTATACACTCTGTAGACTAGCCTAGCAGAATACATACTGCATACCACTACAGTACTATACACTCTGTAGACTAGTCCTGCAGAATACATACTGCATACCACTACAGTACTATACACTCTGTAGACTAGTCCTGCAGAATACATGCTGTATACCAGTACAGTACTATACACTCTGTAGACTAGTCCTGCAGAATACATACTGCATACCGGTACAGTACTATACACTCTGTAGACTAGTACTGCAGAATACATACTGCATACCAGTACAGTACTATACACTCTGTAGACTAGTCTTGGAGAATACATACCACATACCAGACCAGTACTATACACTCTGTAGACTAGTACTGCAGGATACATACCACATATCAATACAGTACTATACACTCTGTAGACTAGTACTGCAGGATACATACCACATACCAGTACAGTACTATACACTCTGTAGACTAGTACTGAAGAATACATACCACATACCAGTACAGTACTATACACTCTGTAGACTAGTCCTGCAGAATACATACCACATACCAGTACAGTACTATACACTCTGTAGACTAGTACTGCAGAATACATACCACATACCAGACCAGTACTATACACTCTGTAGACTAGTCCTGCAGAATACATACCACATACCAGTACAGTACTATAAACTCTGTAGACTAGTCCTGCAGAATACATACTGCATACCAGTATAGTACTATACACTCTGTAGATTAGTTCTTGAGAATACATACCGCATACCAGTACAGTACTATACACTCTGTAGATTAGTTCTGCAGAAGACATACCGCATACCAGTACAGTACTATACACTCTGTAGATTAGTTCTGCAGAAGACATACCGCATACCAGTACAGTACTATACACTCTGTAGACTAGTACTGCAGAAGACATACTGCATACCGGTACAGTACTATAAACTCTGTAGACTAGTACTGCAGAATACATACTGCATACCAGTACAGTACTATACACTCTGTAGACTAGTACTGCAGAATACATACTGCATACCAGTACAGTACTATACACTCTGTAGACTAGTCTTGGAGAATACATACTGCATACCGGTACAGTACTATACACTCTGTAGACTAGTACTGCAGAATACATACTGCATACCAGTACAGTACTATACACTCTGTAGACTAGTACTGCAGAATACATACTGCATACCAGTACAATAGTATGTATACTGTTGAGTAGCATTGTAATATACACACCCTAAACTAGCACTTTTAGTTTACATACTTTAGACTAGTACTACAGCATGTATATAGTATAGTAGTACAGTAGTACATATACTCTAGTCTAGCATTATACATGCCCTAAACTAGCACATATATTTTACTTACAATGTAGATTACATAGTGTTTGCATTTTACACACTGTAGCTCTGATATGTGCATACTGTTCAGTAGATCAACCTATACATACTGTAGTCTAGCACTTTTAATATTCATATTGTACAGTGGTACTGTAGTGTGCATACTGCATACTAGTACATTAACACACATTCTGTAGACAAGTTTTGCAGTATACACACTGTAAACTAGTAATTTTAGCATACATACTATAGACATACTGTAGTATACATACTGTACATCAGTCTTGTGGTATACAAAGTAGCAACTTTGGTACTGTGATATACCGTACATACTGTATACTAGTGTGATAGCACACAATGTTGCAGTATATAAACTGTGAACTAGAATTTTTTAGCATAAATACTGTAGACATACTACAGTATACATACTGTATATCAGTGTTGCTGAT
>JAMWET010002668.1:277500-292500 GCA_024036415.1 Prochilodus magdalenae
CGAGCGTTACTACAATCACACCGTCTCCAGGGAGAACCCGCTGCCACCTCACATTTACCTCAGTCCATAACGTTCATCATCATCTCCATCATCTTCCTCACTGTTCTTTACTGTAGAGAGCAGCGTACACCAGGGCCGGTGAACAGTGCTTCAGGCTCAGTTATCCTGAGAGTGCCTGCAGCCTATATACCAATAACAAGTGGTGCTTTGTAATCTAAACTAATACTCAACAGTGTGGGCTAAACCTTCACACTGCAGTATGGTGAAAATATCACTGAACTTTATTTATTTATTTTTAAATAAATTTGAACTTTTGGGCTCAGTAAACCTGTCAGTGACATATTATTCTGGAAGCTCCGTTACTTTTAACCCGTGCCTTATTTACCAACTGAAGACATGTACGTGTAAAATCTTTAACTGGGTGAAACCGTGAGAACAGAAATGAACATTATATAGACAGATTATAATATTGCTTTTTATCCATAACCAGATAAATGTAAGAGTATGTAATGTAAGTGTGTGTAATGTAAGGGTATATAATGTAAGTGTATGTAATGTAAAGGTATGTAATGTAAGGGTGTGTAATGTAAGGGTATGTAATGTAAGGGTATATAATGTAAGGCTATGTAATGTAAGTGTATGTAATGTAAGGGTATATAATGTAAGGGTATGTAATGTAAGGGTATGTAATGTAAGGGTATGTAATGTAAGGGTGTGTAATGTAAGGGTATGTAATGTAAGAGTATGTAATGTAAGTGTATGTAATGTAAGGGTATATAATGTAAGGGTATGTAATGTAAGGGTATGTAATGTAAGTGTGTGTAATGTAAGGGTATGTAATGTAAGTGTATGTAATGTAAGTGTATGTAATGTAAGGGTATATAATGTAAGGGTATGTAATGTAAGGGTATGTAATGTTAGTGTGTGTAATGTAAGGGTATGTAATGTAAGTGTATGTAATGTAAGAGTATGTAATGTAAGTGTATGTAATGTAAGAGTATGTAATGTAAGGGTATGTAATGTAAGAGTATGTAATGTAAGGGTGTGTAATGTAAGGGTATGTAATGTAAGGGTATGTAATGTAAGGGTATGTAATGTAAGGGTATGTAATGTAAGGGTATGTAATGTAAGGGTATGTAATTTAAGGGTATGAAATATAAGTGTATGTAATGTAAAGGTATGTAATGTAAGGGTGTGTAATGTAAGGGTATGTAATGTAAGGGTATGTAATTTAAGGGTATGAAATATAAGTGTATGTAATGTAAGGGTATGTAATGTAAGAGTATGTAATTTAAGTGTATGTAATGTAAGGGTATGTAATTTAAGTGTATGAAATATAAGTGTATGTAATGTAAGGGTATGTAATGTAAGGGTGTGTAATGTAAGTGTAAGTAATGTAAGGGTATGTAATGTCAGGGTGTGTAATGTAAGGGTATGTAATGTAAGTGTATGTAATGTAAGGGTATGTAATGTAAGGGTATGTAATGTAGGAGTGTGTAATGTATGGGTGTGTAATGTAAGGGTATGTAATGTAGGAGTGTGTAATGTATGGGTGTGTAATGTAAGGGTATGTAATGTAAGGGTGTGTAATGTAAGTGTAAGTAATGTAAGGGTATGTAATGTAAGGGTATGTAATGTATGGGTGTGTAATGTAAGGGTGTGTAATGTAAGGGTATGTAATGTAAGTGTATGTAATGTAAGGGTATGTAATGTAGGAGTGTGTAATGTATGGGTGTGTAATGTAAGTGTATGTAATGTAAGGGTATGTAAGGGTATGAAATGTAAGTGTATGTAATGTAAGGGTATGTAATGTAATGGTATGTAATGTCAGGGTATGTAATGAAAGTGACTGTGTTTATTTGCATTCTGATATAATGGTCATGACAAAACTGATACCTGAAGAAGAACATTAAGGTGTAGAGTGGATGAACCCACCACCAATCTAAACTATTTTTTTTTGCTTTCCGCTGTTTCGTTGTAATGTGACTGAAACCAGTTAAATTGCTTGTTACTACATAAGGTAATTATTGGGTTGAAATAAAACAACTTGTTTATCCTCAGAAATATTCTAACTCTAACTAACACTTTTGAAGTAAAAAAAAAAAATATTTATTTATTTATGTTTTTACCTATTGCTATTAGTATCTTGCATTTTATTGCTGGCATATCTTGCATATATGTGTGTTATTTTGCAGTAGTTATTTTACATTTCTTTACTTACTTTTATTTAATTACATATTTATTTTGTCATTTATTATAATATTTATAAATGTTTATATGGTATATAAATATATATGCCTCAATTTTTAAGACTAACTTTTCCCACTAATTGTGAGGATATGAAATGATTGTATAATGATACTAATATTCTAAATGTCTCATATCATTAGCATGGAGTCATTTTTTCATGATGAAATGAGCTGTAGATTATTCCCTTTTGAGCAAGAGAACTGTATAAAGACTAAACTTTTTGTAAAGTTAATACCCAGAAAAAGCCACAGCATCAAATGTCAAATATCGTTTTAAAAAACAACGTTTAGTCATTTTCTAAATAGAAAGTGATATCAATAAAAAATAACACCTCACAGTTTAAAACGGTGACTCGTTTTACACCCCAAGCCATAACATCTCATTCTTCCAGCATACTATACCTTAACATATCTTACTAAGCCATCCGGTTGTGTTTATAAGCTATCAGTCTGTGTAAGACATGGCTGAATATCAGTTATTAATATGTTGAGCTTTTTAAATAGTAGTCTATGTTTATATTAGCTTAAATAATTGGCTTATCAAGCCAGCCGTAACACCCATTGTTGTCCGCATGCTCTTCAACATATCTACGATGCTTCAGAATCGGAACTAATGATGGCTCAGGAATATTTTCCACCTGACCTTTAACATGGAGTCTGTACAGTCCACTCCTGGCTCCTGCGTTCACTCTCGCTCTCTCTGGTTGCTCATTATCAGGTTGTGTATGGTGGCGTCTCACTCCAAAAAGGTCTCGGGTCAAACTGAACCACAGACACTTCAGCGTGAGCAGAGTGCTTGCCTGTTGTAGGTCAACGGGGTGACGGCGCTTTAAACTCATGTGCAATTATAGATGTCAAGCCACACATGCTACAAGTGGGGTTGTAACGGATGAATGTCTCTTTGAATGCATGCATTCTTACATAAGCTCCCATATTCTCACAGCATGATGGTTCCAGGACACCGAGGGAACCCTTAGGGCTTTCCAAGCCTTCAGATAGAACCTAAAGAACTGAAAAGACGTCTCTAATTTTAAGATCGATTTTATGTTGCCGAATCATCATTTACATTTCAGGCGTTTAGCTGACGCTCTTATCCAGAGCGACTTACAAGGTTAATCATATTACAGGTAGGCCAGTGTAGTGTTAGGGGTCTTGCCCAAGGACTCTTATTGATGTAGCACAGCATAGTCACCCAGACCAGGATTCAAACCCCAGTCTCCCACGTGTGGGGGTGGCTACTTAATGGGTAGTGGTGTTATCTGCTGAGCTACACCAACCACAATGATATGCAAAACATCAGATTTGCATATTCACACTCTGCAAGTACTGTAGAAATTCAGACTTCATTTTATTGCTAAGCTTTTGGTGGAAACAAAAAAAAAACAATGTAACATCGACCTTCAACAAGACATGGACACTCCGAGACCTCCGTAGGACATTAGCAAGCCCTGTAGGTTAAAAAGGTGGCAGGTGGTCAGTTGGATTAAGATCTATGGGACTTGGAGGGCATCAGGTCAACACCTGGAACTCATCATCATGCTCTTTAAACCATTGATGAACAAGGTGCGCAGTGTGGTGAGGCTATGACCATCAGGGGGATACCGTCCCTATGACGGGCTGTATCTGGTCCACATAAAAAGAACAGTCTGCAAGTCTAGTTGATGTCCACATGAACTAAATGGCCAAACTCCCAGCCGGACACTGCTCAAAGCATCTCACTTCTCCGGTGGGTTTGTGTGTGGTACACGGCCCTCTTAGTATTAAACAACATTGATAGATAGATAGATAGATAGATAGATAGATAGATAGATACTTTATTGATCCCAGAGGGAAATTCAAGAAAGCCTTGTCAGAAGTGGGATTTGAACCCACGCCTCCATGTGGAGACCAGAAACCTCATATTACAGGAAGGTAGTGAACCTTGAGTCTGGCGCCAATGGGATGGGAATTCACTGTCGTGGACAAATTTCCAATGTTGGAGTCTTGCCAGAGTTGCTCACGTCATCTGGATCACTCGGTCATCAGCTGTCTTAACTCTCAGTCTTCTTCTCATCTTGACGTTCCAATGAAATCAGCCGTGTTTAATATCATCACTGTAGTCTTCGGTATTGGCGTATGCTAGCAGTGACCCCTGTAATGCTTGTGCTCCCAACTCAAACCACGAAGCACACGAGTGTAAATGCTAACCAGTGATTCGAACACACATTGGCGATATTCCAACTTCCATTAGCTACTTGACCAGGTCTCCCAGCTTAACGGCTGTGTAGAGAACGTTCTCCTACATTTAGAAAGAAATTCTGGGAACCTGCTGCCGAAAACATTAATGGAACTTTGGATGGCATATTTGCATTGCACCTTTACCTTTAGTAGCTGGGATGACCCAGAGTGATAAGCGGCTTAGGAGATACTACCACTCTATTCACCATTATCCATTTACAGCATTTTAGCTGACGCTCTTATCCAGAGCGACTTACAAGGTTAGTCACATTACAGGTAGGCCAATGTAGTGTTAGGAATCTTGCCCAAGGACTCGTATTGATGTAGCCCCAGACTGGGATTCAAACCCCAGTCCCCCACATGGTGGAGGTGACTCCTTGGTGGGTAGTGGTGTTAACCGCTGAGCTACACCAACCACTATCCATTGGCTTAACCCCCACTATACCATGCAGTGCCCAAAACCCCATAAGCAACTTGGTGTGACTGGAGGAAGATGGCTGACGATCGAGATGTTCGTTTTTTTGATAATGTGGTTGATACTAATGACCTCCATAAGCTTTGTAGCCGCCATGCAAAACCACGGAAGCCAACTTCCGACACTTAGCATGTCTTGTCCACCTTCAGGACCAGGGGAATAAAGAGCCGTACAGGCTGTCGCTTTACGTTTGCTATAATCATGCTATAAGAAATCTCTGCGTCCCTCGTCATCCTCATCTGGAGGTTGTTCCTGTAAGTCTGCACAATATCTCAAACCACAGGAACTCCATCACTTTTCCGCCTCGCGACCTTCCTTCTCTAAACGCATTACTCCTCCGTCTCCTACCCCTTAATTTGCGCGTAAT
This sequence comes from Prochilodus magdalenae, assembly GCA_024036415.1. Lineage (NCBI taxonomy): Eukaryota > Metazoa > Chordata > Actinopteri > Characiformes > Prochilodontidae > Prochilodus > Prochilodus magdalenae. Next base: position 282,809 of record JAMWET010002668.1, read on the forward strand.
CGAATCAATAAAAAAGCAGATCTTTTCGAAACTTTAAGCCAAATCTTTTCCAACTAAAACGTAAAGGCCCGTGGTGGCGATTTCCCTGCGCCGTATCAGGCGGAAGCTCTACAGAGTGCCTTCCCTCCAGTCGCTTAGAGCTCGATAATAATAAATGAATATGTTATCCGTCTGAGAGTGGCGGTTATTGCATTTCTGAGTAGCCAAATGTGATTTTTGCGCTTATTTCTGCGGCGGAGATCATAAAGGGAAGGAGTGTATCTCTGGGTGACTCACTGAACTCAAATGCACCGATCTCTATCTGGGCTCGATGGCATCTGCTCTTTCTCAGCCGCCTCTGTGGCTCTCCACGCTAGGAGATAAGGCCTGGAGCTCTGGCTGGAAAGGCAGGGCATGGAATCGATGTTGAAGTTTTGCGGCGTCGCCGAGGATCCTGCGAGCATTAAAGTTGGTAATCGATGACATCATGGTAATATGACGGACAGGGTAGGATGGGGGCAGACTTCTGGGTATGGTGTTTCAAGTCTTTGTCTAACCACCATTTAAAGCAGGAAATCACTTATTCGAGTGATCGACTTATTGATTAATAAATTATCCAGTGCTAATTAAGAGTTCCAAATTGACTCTTGTTTCTCTCTACGACACAGCGGCGCCAGCCTTCTGCACACACTACTGCACCTCTCAAAGCAACTTTAGCTTTGTAAAAGTCTTTCCAGAGTCTTCTGGTGTATATTCAGCATAGGTTGATATAGCCAGTGTGCAGTCCTATTGGTGAGGCCTTCAGGAGCTGAACAGAGGGCCTTGTGTTTCAGTTTATCCACCAACAAGTGTTGGAACAATCATGCTGATCTAAAGTAAGCTGGGTCCATTTGTGTCATACTTTAGCATGTTAAACTGACCCATATCAGTATGTTTTGCTAGTATCAGAGGAGTGATCCTATGATGGACAGCTATGGGGATTCAGGCTCACAATAAGGTCATGTCCAAAAGGTCTTTTTTCATCTTTTAGTATCATTCATTCATTTTGCTTTTTTTTTTTTGTGACTGGAGGGTCACCGGTTCGATTCCCTGAATGGACAGTAAAGACTGAGGTGCCTATGAGCAAGGCACCTAACACCTGGGTGTCGTGAATAGGGCTGACAACCGCTCTGGGCAAGTGTGCTCACTGCAAATGGTACAAAATGGCTCAAAAGCTCTATGAAGAGAATGATTGGCCTCACCAAAATTACAAACAGGTAGGCGGTGCATGAACTAGTCGACTTGCTGATTGTACTGTTCATTGATAATGCTTCAATCTTGATGTCGACTAGTTGCTGATCATCCAGTTAGGACAGTTACAATCATGAATCCCCCAGACAAGCGAACACCAGAGGAGCCTGGCGTTTTCAGGTTCCTTCAGTTTTTAAATGCTGTTGGTTTTGAATCTGTTCCAGCTCACGCCGTTCTAAGCTTCTTTTGCTCTCTGGAGGTTGAGCATCCATCTTGACATGACCACCTAGGGTGCCTTAAAATTTTTAAGATTCCAGGGAGGCTTGTTGGAAAGAACACATTATGCTCTACTGATCTGAGAAATTTGGCTTCATCACAGATTTAAAAGTCAAACCTTTTAAAGTTGCACGTGGCAAAACAAAGTCATCAGCAACTAGTCAGCATTGACTCAACTTTTAACACATAATGGTCTAAATACCTCATTAACAGGTATATAATATCAAGCACATTAACAACAAACAAGGGTAGTGAAATGGGTCATATTAAAGAACTTAGTGCCTGACCTCCCCAAAACTCTCTTTTGGGAATTAGGCACAAATTCCCATATTGCATTCTTGTGGAAAGCGTTCCCAGAAGAGTGGAAGTTGTCGTAGGCGTGGTCATTGATCCTATATTGCTGGGACTCAGTACAGGGGTTGGACAATGAAACTGAAACACCTGGTTTTAGACCACAATCATTTATTAGTATGGTGTAGGGCCTCCTTTTGCGGCCAATACAGCGTTAGTTCGTCTTGGGAATGACATAAACTGCGTCCTGCACAGTGGTCAGAGGGAGTTTAAGCCATTCTTCTTGCAGGATAGTGGCCAGGTCACTACGTGATGCTGGTGGAGGTTCGTCCTTCTTGGTGGTATGCTGACATTACCCTGGAGACCGTGGCTCTTGATACATCACAAAGACTTGCTGTCTTGGTCACAGATGCGCCAGCAAGACGTGCACCAGCAATGTGTCCTCTTTTGAACTCTGGTATGTCACCCATAATGTTGTGTGCATTGCAGTATTTTGAGCAGAACTGTGCTCTTACCTGCTAACTGAACCTTCACACTCTGCTCTTACTGGTGCAATGTGCAGTTAATGAAGATTGGCCACCAGGCTGGTCCAATTTAGCCATGAGACCTCCCACACTAAAATGACAGGTGTTTCAGTTTCATTGTCCCCCTGTATAAGAGATTGTTTGTATAAGAGGGTTTACTGGGGCACCTCTGAGACCCTGAAAGGCACCAGTCCTAGCATCGTATTGGAATCATTGTATGCATGCATAATTGGCTTTACATTATTGAAAACCTGGGAATGACAATTCCAGACTTTTCAACAGTAGTGCATACCAGGAACCCCATCAGCGAGGGACAACAGTTGATTCAGCCCAGCTTAGGGAGATGATCTAGTTTCAAAACGTTGAAAGGCGGGTTTTTCTTTCCCTCATTTTGTGCGTCTTTGTGTTATGGTTGGCCTGGTTCTTCTGGCTACGCTGTATTAGCGAAGGCCTTTCCCATGACTGAGAATCCATAACTAAATCACCAGTGCAGCTCGGTGGAAAGTCCCTCCACAAAGGCTGAAGTGAGAGTGTGAAAGCCCGGTCTGTTTGTTTGTGTTGGATGAGAGGGTAGAGTACCTTTGGGTGCTTTTGTTTGTTCAATCTCGCTGCATTTCAACCTTGAAATAGCTGTGTGTGCATTTCCTCCCCTGACGTCTTATATATCTGCAAGGCTTGGTCCTTGATGACGCAAATCATCCGCTAGCTCATGACAACTCGCACATTTAAACTACTTACAGTGGTCAGTTAATAACGTGTGTTTTCTTTCCCTGTGCAGTTACAGTAATGGAGATCCAAGGTTTTCTCACGACGTGAGAAACATGTGCTGTACTGTGCAGCCCGTCATGTACCTGATTTACTCACTTCTAAAGAAGTAGTTTCAAGTTTTCAAGTTTCAGGTTTATTTGTCATTTTCACAACATGTCAGGATATTTATGCATTGAAATGCTTGTGGTGAGACTCATACTCTACAGCAGGTACAACACTATATACAGGGGTTGGACAATGAAACTGAAACACCTGGTTTTAGACCACAGTCATTTATTAGTATGGTGTAGGGCCTCCTTTTGCGGCCAATACAGCGTCAGTTGGTCTTGGGAATGACATATACTGCGTCCTGCACAGTGGTCAGAGGGATTTTAAGCCATTCTTCTTGCAGGATAGTGGCCAGGTCACTACGTGATGCTGGTGGAGGTTCGTCCTTCTTGGTGGTATGCTGACATTACCCTGGATACCGTGGCTCTTGATACATCACAAAGACTTGCTGTCTTGGTCACAGATGCGCCAGCAAGACGTGCACCAACAATCTCTTCTTTTGTCCTCTTTTGAACTCTGGTATGTCACCCATAATGTTGTGTGCATTGCAGTATTTTGAGCAGAACTGTGCTCTTACCTGCTAACTGAACCTTCACACTCTGCTCTTACTGGTGCAATGTGCAATTAATGAAGATTGGCCACCAGGCTGGTCCAATTTAGCCATGTGACCTCCCACACTAAAATGACAGGTGTTTCAGTTCCATTGTCCAACCCCTGTACATACTAAACATATTAAAATAAAGAGATATAAAAGAGATATTAAATAAATACAAAATACACAAACATACACAAGATACAGAATTTGATACAGAACAGTTTTACTGTTTTCAGAGAAAGCTCTGAAGGGATCATTTCCACACCTACCAAGTTCAGTCTTAGGACCTGGGTCTCACATGATCCCGGTAATCCCAAGCACATTCAGTGATGCTGAGGTCTAGAATCTGGGGTGGTCAGTCCTTTGTGCAACAGTGTGTCTGTTTCTTGCCTCACATCGGAGCTTCTTGAGCCGCTACACATCCTTTCGGACCCATAGAACTCAGGTGTCTTCTCACAGTGGGATGAAGGATGAACTCTCAATGGTGACAGCTCTTTGAGAACTTCTGAGAGTCTTGAAAACTCTTTTTTATCCATTGCCTTCTTTATGTAAATGGGTTTTGTCTTATGTTTAAGTCTTCTCAAAAATATCTCCTGAAAAACGAGTAACTTTAATGAATAGATTAAAAGACAATCTCTTGGTTTTGCAATAAAGCATTTTGCCTGATCTACGTGAGAGGAGATGAGGAAAACGTGCAGAAATACTACACTGGAAATAAAACTGTTGAACTCTATTCTATATACTCATTCCTATAAAAGTAAAAGCTGAATGAATGGATGGATGAAGCGTTTGTTGTTTGGTGGTCTGTGACGCTGTGACTAGTGTTTTAGCTGTTTGTGTGTTGTCTGCGGGCGTGATGAGCTTGCAGGTAGGTAATGATGTGTGTTACGTGATGACATCACAGTGTAGCAGAGATGTGGACAGGAAGTGTTTCAGGCAGCTGAGAAAAGCGGTTTCTGTGGGAAAGAGGAAGCAACCGACAGTAATGAAACTTGATGGGTAGGTTTGAGAGACATGCAAATGATTATTTTACCCTCAGCCGCGCGTTCAACGTAAGCAAGAACAGGCCTTATCTCTGTACATCCAGACATCCAGCAAGCAGTAATCCCCTCCATGAGTCATCCTGTCATTGCCAGCACCATTGGCTGACAGCCAGGAGAACATGCATGCAGACCGTTACAACGACTGCCCTCAACGCCACGTCAACGTCACCAAAGACTGCAATGGTGTCGTGCCAGACGGTCATAGAGCGACTCAGAATGGCAGCGGGTCATCTTCAGTAACGAGTCCCGTTTTTTCCCAGCACCAAGTTTTTCCCAGCACCAAGTTTTTCCCAGCACCAAGATCAACAGTTTGTTGTCACTCCTTACATGTCCAGAAGGCCTGGTGTCACTCTTCCTCAACGCCTACCTCACAGTCTGCCTCACAACCTCAAAATATCGTCCATATCATACTACAGGGTGTGACTATAATTTGATGATGACCCAGTGAGGCCAATCATTCTCTGAGTAGAGAGTTTTTGAGCCATTGTGTGCCGATTGTAATTTTCACACAGAGGAATTTGTGTTCCACGTTTAACCCATCCATGAAGTGAAACACCCACACACACTAGTGAACACACACACACTAGAGGGCAGTGAGCACACTTACCAGGAGCAGTGGGTAACCCTATCCATGGCACCCAGGGAGCAGTTGCGGGGTTAGGTGCCTTGCTCAAGGGCACCTCAGTCTTTACTGTCAGTTCAGGAATTCAAACCAGCAACCCTCCGGTCACAAGGCTGGTTCCCTAACCTCCAGCCCACAACTGCTCCTTGAGAACTGGACCTGGTTTATGGTATCGAGGAAACTTCGTGGTGTAAAGTAATAAAGTACACCAATCTATCTTCTAAAATAAAGTACATTTACCTGAGTATTTTTCACGCCTGTCTGAGCCACCGTCCGGGCATGTATCTCCAAGCCCTCAAATATGTGTCGCCTTTAAACTGAGCTGGAAGTTTTCATTAGCTTATATTAAAATGATATGAGCTATCACAATACTTTGGAAAGCCAGCACACAAACAGAGTTTATTCAGCTCATATGCCACAAAGTGCACAAGTCCAATATTTCAGAAATGGACGTTTGGCCTTTATGGTTAATCTTGTGTTCATGAGCTGTTTAGGTCTCGCTGTTCTGCTGCACTGTGCACTTTTACCAGCAGGACAGTAAAGCTTCTCTGTATAAGTCACAGCGCTGTTGCGTCCATACGATTCAGCACTGATCTTTTATTCATGGTCACCTTTCATAACCTTTTACCACCTCGGCTTCCTCGTTACTCCGCCTCAGCCTTGGCTGTGGGCTTTTAGAAGATGGCACATCATATACTGCTGATATGAATGGATTCTCATTTACTCTGACTGGGAGAGGAGCACGTTGCCATGAATGCCAGCCTAAATTACTGATCCGAGGCTCTGTCCTAAACATCATCCACTCGCTTGGTATTTTACAGTTGCATACACACAGTGGGGCAGTGGGTAGCGCTGTTGCCCTACAGCAAGAAGGGCCTGGGGCGTCCGGGGTCCTGCTCGTGTGGAGTTTGTTCAGTGCAATGTGCCTGCATGGGCTTCCTCCTACAGTCCAAACACACGCTGTCAGGTGAGTTCTGAATGCTGAATTGTCCCCTAGGTGTGTGAGTGAATGGGTCGCAATAGACTCATGGCCAGCCCAGGGTGTTTCCTGCCTTTTGCCCATTGAGCACTGGGATAGGCTCCAGCACCACCCTTGGGCCAGATGGATAAGCAGCTTAGGAGATAGATGGGTGGATGAATAAATGAATAAAATTACCGGTTTTATCGGTTTTAATTTACTGAGAAAAACGGAGGACATTATTGACTAGCTACTAGCTTAATATTAGCGGCTGAGCTAGCAGTTAAGATGGGTTGACACATCAAGGATTTCCATTGGTTGTGTGCTGCATTAGCATAATGCATGCTGGGCGCTGTATAGAGAGATGAATGGAAACATGAAAATAATAGAAACTATGAAACTGGAATATACAGGGCTGTGCTCCAGAATACTCTACCAGAACGATGAATAACGTTCACTCCATGCAGCGAAACATGCACATACACTAGTGGCCAATGAGCACACGTGCCCACAACAGCCCTATCCAGCAGCTGGGGGTTTGTTGCCTTACCCAATGGTACTTTAGTCATGTCCTTTTGGTTCAGGAGATCAAACCAGCAACCTTCCTGTGACTGGTTCCCAAAGCCCTTAGCACAAGACTGCTCCACGTTCACGCCATAATGTTCCTTTGATGCCATAAAGCAGGTGTGGAGGGTTGGAGGCAACCTGCCCTGCACATTTTAATGCTTTTCCAGCTCCCAACACACCTGATTCAACTCATCAGCTCATTAGCAAGCCCTTTCAGAGTTGCAGGTGGTTTGTTAATACAGGGAATCCACTAACAGGGCAGGGTACCTTTAGGACCAGGGTTGAGAAACACTTGGTAACAGGCACTTGGTAAAGTAGTTAAAGGCCGTAGTAATACTGGATAATTAGCTAAAATCAGTTAGCGAGCTAGCAACTTGTTTATTCGTGCTCCATTTTATTTCAGAACAGAATCATGAAGATTCCAGATACACCTACAGAACTCAGGGCATCAAGACTGTTCACATTCCAGTGACCATTCTCTTATAGGCTGTTGGAGCTGACCATACACCAGTTCTCTGGGATATCTGATGCATATGCGTTCATTAAGTACCTCAGAGAGAGAGGGAGTGTTGTCTCCACATCCGTTTCCATCAGTACATAGTTATAGATTCAATAGAAAGTGAAAACTGACACCAGATCAGCACTTTCTCCGAGTGGAACTTTCAGAAGTTTTTTCACTAAGGGAGATCCACACAGAACCGCAATTACGGACCGGGACAGTGCAGATAGCCCACTGGTAGTAAAGACAGGGAGGGGACAGTGCAGATAGCCCACTGGTAGTAAAGACAGGGGGGGGGACAGTGCAGATAGCCCACTGGTAGTAAAGACAGGGAGGGGACAGTGCAGATAGCCCACTGGTAGTAAAGACAGGGAGGGGATAGTACAGATAGCCCACTGGTAGTAAAGACAGGGAGGGGACAGTACAGATAGCCCACTGGTAGTAAAGACAGGGAGGGGACAGTGCAGATAGCCCACTGGTAGTAAAGACAGGGAGGGGACAGTGCAGATAGCCCACTGGTAGTAAAGACAGGGAGGGGACAGTACAGATAGCCCACTGGTAGTAAAGACAGAGAGGGGACAGTGCAGATAGCCCACTGGTAGTAAGGACAGGGAGGGGACAGTGCAGATAGCCCACTGGTAGTAAAGACAGAGAGGGGACAGTGCAGATAGCCCACTGGTAGTAAGGACAGGGAGGGGACAGTGCAGATAGCCCACTGGAAGTAAAGACAGGGAGGGGACAGTGCAGATAGCCCACTGATAGTAAAGACAGGGAGGGGACAGTGCAGATAGCCCACTGGTAGTAAAGACAGGGAGGGGACAGTGCAGATAGCCCACTGGTAGTAAAGACAGGGAGGGGACAGTGCAGATAGCCCACTGGTAGTAAAGACAGGGAGGGGACAGTGCAGATAGCCCACTGGTAGTAAAGACAGGGAGGGGACAGTGCAGATAGTCCACTGGTAGTAAAGACAGGGAGGGGACAGTGCAGGTAGCCCACTGGTAGTAAAGACAGGGAGGGGACAGTGCAGGTAGCCCACTGGTAGTAAAGACAGGGAGGGGACAGTGCAGATAGCCCACTGGTAGTAAAGACAGGGAGGGGACAGTGCAGATAGCCCACTGGTAGTAAAGACAGGGAGGGGGACAGTGCAGATAGCCCACTGGTAGTAAAGACAGGGAGGGGACAGTGCAGATAGCCCACTGGTAGTAAAGACAGGGAGGGGACAGTGCAGGAAGCCCACTTGTAGTAAAGACAGGGAGGGGGACAGTGCAGGTAGCCCACTGGTAGTAAAGACAGGGAGGGGACAGTGCAGATAGCCCACTGGTAGTCAAGACAGGGAGGGGACAGTGCAGATAGCCCACTGGTAGTAAAGACAGGGAGGGGACAGTGCAGATAGCCCACTGGTAGTAAAGACAGGGAGGGGACAGTGCAGATAGCCCACTGGTAGTAAAGACAGGGAGGGGACAGTGCAGATAGCCCACTGGTAGTAAAGACAGGGAGGGGACAGTGCAGATAGCCCACTGGTAGTAAAGACAGGGAGGGGACAGTGCAGATAGCCCACTGGTAGTGAAGTTACTACCACCTTAACACTGCAGGCCTCAACTAATTAGTTACTCCGCCCCTCATAGCGTTGCTATTGTTGTTGTTGTTTTCTTCTCCCATGAAGATACAAGTCATCAGAATGAAAATCCTGATCCGTCATACGGTCGTACATGGAATGGAGGGAAGAGGTGAATGAGTGCGGTGGTGTGATGTATGCTCTCAGTAATAAGACTGATTGAAGTGAAGGTGTGGCTCGACAGTGCACACATACACACGTGTGTGTGTGGTGTGTGTGAGAGAGAGGGAGAAGGGGCGAATGAGTGAGAGAGAGAGAGGGAGAGACTGATGAAGAGCAAGGCGGCAGTAATTAAATAAAACGCTCTGACCAGCCACTCCAGATAAAGAATGATGAGGAGAATTATCACACATGTATTTCACACTCTGAATCCTGACCCGGACCAGGAGAATGAGTGTTCCGGATGACTACGCGCTCGCGCGGGTGGGGGAGAGTAATTCCGTGTGTCAGGGCCGAATGGAGAGGCGCCATGTTCGAGTGGTAGAGGGGCGCGAGCCTGGTAAAGTGCAATCGTACGTATGGCACAGCCAAGGATTGACTAAACCAACAGCCACCATTACAGACATTCAGGGAGCCATCCATGAGTCACCCTGTCAGTGTCAGCACCATTGGCAGATGGCTAAATGATGGACCTGTAGACCGTTACCATGACTGCCCTTAACACCACATCATCATCA
>JAMWET010002668.1:295000-320966 GCA_024036415.1 Prochilodus magdalenae
GGAGTTGTTCAAGTGTTTCGGGGGGAACAGAGAAATCCAGCAACTTCTTCACACTGTAAATTTATATTATGTGGGTTTGTGGGGGGGCAGGGGGCGGAGTCTGACAGCAAGATACCAGTTAATGCTTTTCCGTTCTTCCATGAAAAGATGAGCATGAAAAAGTTGGAGCGCCGTCCCCCCGGGGTTTGGAGGGAAACGGCACCTGCGCGAGCAGATGGAGGAAAAGAGGAGGAAGAGATGTACGGAGGTATTTGGTTCTTTTTACCGTGGTGCACTCGTCTACCTGCTGTGAGCTCTGTTGTTGTTCCTTTCTGGGAATCTGTTTTGGAGGGGGTTGGGGCCGGGTGGGGGGGTGGGGGGGGTCTCTCTCATTAAAGCAGCCAGGGCAACAAATGACAGACAGCAGCTCAGAGAGAGAGGAGCAGCACTTACCCTCTCAGTGCCTCTCAGTGCCACGGCCGCTCCTTTCATTCCTTTCAGCCTGACAAACAGGAGCCGCAGCAAATGCACTCCGCTCTTCATCAACCGCCTGCCTTATAATTAAAACTCCACACAGGACTTCAATCATCCGCTAGTGCTCTCTCACTCTACCTCTCTACCTCTCCCTCTCTCACTCTCTCTCTACCTTTTCCTCTCTACCTCTCTCACTCTATCTCTCTACCTCTCTCTCTATCTCTCTACCTCTCTCACTCTACCTCTACCTCTTCCTCTCTCACTCTCTCTCTACCTTTTCCTCTCTACCTCTCTCACTCTATCTCTCTACCTCTCTCTCTGTCTCTCTACCTCTCTCTCTATCTCTCTACCTCTCTCACTCTACCTCTCTACCTCTTCCTCTCTCACTCTCTCTCTACCTTTTCCTCTCTACCTCTCTCACTCTCTCTCTCTACCTCTCTCTCTATCTCTCTACCTCTCTCTCTATCTCTCTACCTATCTCACTCTACCTCTCTACCTCTTCCTCTCTCACTCTCTCTCTACCTTTTCCTCTCTACCTCTCTCACTCTCTCTCTACCTCTCTCTCTGTCTCTCTACCTCTCTCTCTATCTCTCTACCTCTCTCACTCTACCTCTCTACCTCTTCCTCTCTCACTCTCTCTCTACCTTTTCCTCTCTACCTCTCTCACTCTCTCTCTCTACCTCTCTCTCTATCTCTCTACCTCTCTCTCTATCTCTCTACCTCTCTCACTCTACCTCTCCCTCTCTCTCTCTCTCTACCTCTCCCTCTCTCACTCTCACTCTACCTCTCTCACTCTCTCTCTCTCTCACTCACTCTCTCTCTCTACCTCTCTCTCTATCTCTCTACCTCTCTCTCTATCTCTCTACCTCTCTCTCTATCTCTCCCTCTCTCACTCTCTCTCTACCTCTCCCTCTCTCACTCTCACTCTACCTCTCTCACTCTCTCTCTCTCTCACTCACTCTCTCTACCTCTCTCTCTATCTCTCTACCTCTCTCTCTATCTCTCTACCTCTCTCACTCTACCTCTCCCTCTCTCACTCTCTCTCTACCTCTCTCACTCTCTCTCTCTACCTCTCTACCTCTCTCTCTACCTCTCTCTCTATCTCTCTACCTCTCTCACTCTACCTCTCTCTCTACCTCTCTCACTCTCTCTCTCTACCTCTCTCTCTATCTCTCTACCTCTCTCACTCTACCTCTCTCTCTACCTCTCTCACTCTCTCTCTACCTCTCTCACTCTCTCTCTCTACCTCTCTCTCTATCTCTCTACCTCTCTCTCTACCTCTCTCACTCTCTCTCTCTACCTCTCTCTCTATTACTCTACTTCTCTCTCTCCCACTCTACCTCTCTCCCACTCTACCTGTCTCTCTACCACCCTCTCTCAATCACTCTCTTTCTCTCTGTATCCCCTCGCATTTGTCAGTTTGTCTCTAATCATGTTTCTCATACGTTTCTCTCTCTTTCTCTGTATCCCTGACTATGTCTCTCCCTCAGCTTCTTTCTTCTGTCTTTCTTTCACTTTTCCTTCTTCTCTGTTTCTGTTATTGATTCTTTCTCTCTCCTTCATACTGCCCTGTCTGCATCTTCCCATGTCTTTCTCTTTTTTTCTTTTTTTCTGTCACTTTCTCTCTTATTTCTTATTTCTCTTATTTCTCCCTCTCTCCCTGTTTCTCTCTCCATTGTCATCATCCTTCTCTGGATCTGTCTTCTTCCTCCTTCCTTACTTTCCTTTCCCCCTTCATTCATTCTTTGTCTTTGTCATTGTCTTTCTCTCTTTCTCTGCCTCTTCTTCTCTCTTTGCCGCTGTCTCATTTTTTTTCTTTCATTCTCTCTTTATCTATCTACCTTTGATCTCTACCTTCGTCGCCATCCCTTTCAGTTATCAGTGTATCTGCAGCTGTTAAATGATTGAAGTACCGAACTGTAGGGCATAGTGTTCTCTCTCTCTCTCTCTCTCTCTCTCTCTCTCTCTCTTTCTCTCAGTGTAAATAAACAGAAGTGGCCTGATTTAAAACAGCGCCCCCCGCAGATCCTGCACTTCACTCCTTTCTTCTTCGTCTGACACCACAGAGACAAGTTCAGCTGTGTGACGGACACGCAGCGGGGCGAGAGGGGGGTTGACGGGGGTGTGGGGGGTTGTATGGGGGGGTAAAGGCTCTCTCGAGATGGCTCTCCTGTCACTTTGGCAGTTTCTGTTCTCCCTGTGTTATATTATTATTATTCCTCTTTTATTTTCTTCCCTCGTTTTCTGGACTGTGACCCTCAGGGAGGATTATGGGTCGCAGGGTCGGAGGGGACACTTCACTCTCTCAGTACAGTGACAGGAACGAGGTCTCAGAACACCTCTCTTTCTCTCTCTCTCTTTCTCTCTCTCTCTTTCTCTATTTATCTGTTTTTCTCTTTCTCTTCCCCGTCTCTCTCTATCTATCTCTCTCTTTTTCTATCTGTCTGTTTCTCTCTTTCTCTGCCCTACTTTCTCTTTAGCTTTCTTTCTCTCTCTGCACCCATATAGCCTTTTCATTTCTCCTTCCCTCCTTTTCTATTTGTCTCTCTGCCCCTCATCTTTTTTTCTTTCTTTGCCCTTCTTTCTCTCTTACTTTATTTCTCTTTCTCCCTCCCCTTTTGTCTCTGCTTTCCTTCCATCTTTCTTTCTTTCTTTCTTTCTTTCTTTCTTTCTTTCTTTCTTTCTTTCCTTCTTTCTTTTTTCTTTCTTTCTCTCACTTTCTCCTTTCTTTTTTGTTTTCCTCTCTATCCCTCTCACCCTTTGTGATTTTTCAGTCTCCTCCTTCTTTTCTTCCCTTTTTCTTTTTCTAACCTTTTGCTGCTTCTCCACTTATCTAATTCTCTTATTCTCTCTTTCCCTCTTTTGTGTCTCTCTTTTTTCTCTTTCTGTCTTTTGCTCTTTCCAGCTCCAGACTGCTTTCTTTCTCTCCCCTCTCTCTTCCTGCATCTTCTTTTCCTGCCTCCATCTTCCTGTCACTCTCTTTTTTTTATTTTCTCTCTTTTTCTGGGGTTCACTTTCTCATTCTTTCTCTTTTCGTGTCATCGCCTCATTCTAATGCTCTCTAACTTTTAGTTCTTTCTCTTTTACCATATATCTCTTTCTCCCTTCTCTCTCTCTCCTTCTCTTTCTCTCTCTCCCTCCTATTCTCTCTCTCTCTCACTTTCTCTCTCCCCACTCGTCCTTGTGTTTCTGCAGTCCCAAACTTCATTCGGATTGTCAGACACTTATGAACTGCCAGAGCGCTTCTTCAGCTCCCTCTTGTCAAAGAGAAATATATAAATAAATTAATGAACAACAGACGTGGCCTCCTGGTGGACATGGAAGGTCATTCGTCAAATATCAACAACAGGGAGGGAGGAACAGCGCAGAGCAACTTCAGGGATTCACACACACACACACACACAGATTTAGGATGCAGTGTGTGCCCACCCCTGAAGGCCAGTAATGGTGGGACAGTGCTGTAGAAGTTAAAACAACAGCGAGTGGATGAGCCAGATAAAACCACACACAGCAGAGCAGGTCCAGGCCATGTACTGTGAGTGTGTCTGTGTGTGTGTGTGTGTGTGTGTGTGTGCACACTCTCACATTTGGGGTTTAGAATGAGGCCTGGGTGGAAGCGCTGATAAAAAGTGACAGAGAGACGTCAGTTTGGCCCTCAATAAGTTGGCATCGCCACGGACCCCCATACCCCTTTCGGCAACATCACATACCCCCAATTCACAACAGCGGACAAACCCAGCAAATCCCCCTTCATACAAAATCACAGCTACAAAGCCAGCTTAGCACAGCTTTGACCTCAAACAACCCTTTACTCATCACAGCATTCCCCACCAACCCAAACACATTCAGAGAGCTAGTCACAACCTCAGCGTTACTACAGCACACACGCACACCTACGACAAGGGTGGACCACACGTAGGGGAACAATCTTTTAACACACATCCTGCACGCTTTTTAGAGCTAGCCACGTCACCAACAAAGATAATCTGCCCAAGAAAATGGCATGGCAAGCTACAAAGATAGCAGGCTAGCTAATGTGAACTGATGTAAATATGACAGTAGTGTGAAGCTGAATGAACAACAGCAGAAACACTAGTCTACGAAGTTAACTAGCTTAGCTAGGCAATCTGTCCAGAGTGCCCTGGTTGCTGTGCTGGTCAGCCTTAATGAAAGCTAATAAGCTGGGCACCAGGAAAACAGCAAATGTTGTGTTTTGGATGCTGGTACGCTTGTGAACCGACAAGACCATGCTGGGTGACCAGTAGGGTGGCCACATTTAAAACCCCAAAAAGGAGCACATCAAAAAAAGGGGGTGGGAAGGGGTGGTTGGTGGGTTGGGCACAATGCTAAAACATAATTGATAATCGATAAATTATGCTTTACTTTTCTAATTGGGTGGAATGGATGATATTCAGCATTTAGAGCGCTGACCTGTGGTTAGCCAGTAGGCGAGTCATGATGTCACAGGACTAGTAAAACCAATTAAATGCAAGGCTTGTCTTTTGACATGAATCTGAGCCAATGGCACACATAATATTTTACACAAGTAAGAATTTTAATTAGTTCATCTTGAAAAGAGGACCAATAGGCGTCCATCCAGGTTATGTGCTGGACAGAGGACTGGGAGTAAAACGAACTCTCTGGGCTAATACTGGATGTGTGGCCAGTCTAAGTCTGCACCAGGCCAGCATTAACCAGCACATACCAGCATGGATTCCAGCATGAATGGCCCTTTCAGCAGGGTAATCCATGGAAAGACATGGCATTAGCTAAGTTAGCATGACCTTCAGCTAAGTAGCCAGCACAGTAGACCAGGTTTGCCTACAATAAGGTATCTAGCTTATTAGAATGAGCTAATCAATAAAACTAGCATTAGCAATTTGGCTAATATGCACTCACATAAATATGACACCTGTTTTAAGTTGTAGCCTACCAGATGTTTAGCTTTAAACCCACCTGTCATATGGAAGCATAGGTATCTTGTGGCTAGCTCATGAAAATTAGTCTAAGTACTGATAGCTAATAGGCATAGGTGTGTGGCTAGCTAGCAAAGTCTAGCTAAGCTTTAGCAAATTAGCTAAGTAGAAATAGTAGCAATAGTAGCCTACCAAAGGCGCTAAACCACTTCACTTTTGGAGTTTAACCCCCTGATCATCATGACCTAATCATGGGGAAGCAGTCCTTAGAAAAATAGGCATGATGTTAGCTTGGCTAGCAATAAATTTGCCAGTATGGTGGAAAAAATTAGCCTATGTACAGGCTAAGTAGCTGAAGTTAACTATCAATGACAATATGAGAGTTTAGGTAAGGTTATTAAATCATAGTAAAATTGGCCATAGCATGTTACATGATATTAATGAGACAAACCTGGAATAGTGTATAGGGACAGCACCAGATTCTGACGAAAGCAGACCCCAGGCCACCAATTTCAGGAGAACCAGAGACGGGTTTTGTTGACTTCTCCCAGACATGAAAACTTTTACACCTAAGCAAATGCAACAAACTCTAAGAGCAAGGCATGCTGGGTCCTGAACTCTAGAACTCTAGACTGAAATTACCCTTATTCTTTGTGGGGGCAGGATGTCCCACAGATCCTGTTGGGACATTTGTGGGTTTGGGGAGTATGGTTTATCGTGATGAGGTCAACGCTTTTGTTACTTCCTCCTATCTTTCTTCCTTTTCTTTCTTTCTTCCTTTTCTTTCTTCCTTCCTTCCTTTCTTAGTGAATCTGGAATGGTTTGCTAGCTAGCTTTAAACAGTAGCTAAAGTAATTCTGTTGGCATTAGCAAGTTGGCTAATGTTACCTATGAAATGTATAATACTGCATTAATGGCCTACTAGATAGCTAGCTCTAAACATTAGCATGCAGTTTCCAGCAAAACCAGTATAGACTGTGTTGTGGATGCTGGTCTGCTGGTCAGAAGTAGTGGAGATTATTATGCTGGTAACCAGCAGAGCCAGCATAGGCCGTGCTGTGGATACTGATATGCTGGTCAGAGGTCACAGAGGTTAATATGCTGTTCGCCATGACTATGCTTGGTGACCAGCAAAACAAGCACCATATCAGCGAAAACCAGCACAGACCAGCTTTCACGGTGGTCTTCTCAGCTGGGCGTTACCCAGATTAAACATGCTTGCTGTTTGTGCTTAGGACATGACATGTGACTTAAATCTAACACTTCCCCAAACCTTTTTTTCTCCTGAGAACAGCTGGTAGATAGCCTTTGCTCACAAACAACTGGCTTTTACGTCACATTCTTCTGTAATTTCATTGCAAATCAATCTGACAGATGATCTGAAACGGCAAGTTGACTGTAACCAACGTCGCAACTACACACAATGCATTACAGACCTGCTGTGTCCTTGGTCCATCCACTCAGTCGCCTGTGAGTGAAGGACAATTGGTCCTCGGTGTAAAGTCTATGTCTGGCTTTCAATAGACCTCTGAATGCCAACTTCTCTCAGACTGGGCCCTCCACCTACACACACACACACACACACACACACACACACACACACACACACACACATGCACACACACATCTCTGCACTAATCTTCTTGGTGCAATGAAGAGGCTTAACAGCTTTGCAACAGTATCCCTTTCCCAAATGTCATTATCACAATGTACTTTTCAACTGTTTCCCTGCATGCCTCTCGGCAACAACTACAAGGGAAGTTAGCTGCGCAGTCTCTCTCTCTCACTGTCTCTCTCTCTCTCTCTCTGCCTCGTTTTCCCTTTACCTCACACTTTCCTTCGCCTCCTACACTCGAAAGTCATACCTCACGGACGTCAGACAAACGATCGCTCCTATTGTGTTGATTTAGCCATTTAGCTCTTCAGAAGGCCATGCTTCTCCATCGGTAAAGACTTTCTAGCTTTCTAGCTGAACTCCCGAGGCCTATATCTCACACATACACACACACAGACGCACACAGCCTGTTTACACACACTCTAAGCTCCCGGCCCGCGTATTCCGCACCACCCCATTACCCAGGGTTACCTGATGACGCTCTGCTCCCTTTATTTATCTATCTATTTCCGCCTTATGAGACGACGCGGGTTACCGTTTTAATATCTCAAGTGAAACATGATTATTACCTCTTAATGCTGAAATTACGGTGCTTATTTTTTATTTTTCCTCTTTCTCTCAATGCGGAAGGTTTTTTATATATTTTTCCCCCCCGCTTTCCCCCGCATCGCACCCCATGGCATTAACATCTTTATCCCGGCATGTGTTTCTGGTTTTAAAACCTTTACCCCCGCTGTTTGAAAAATAGTGCTCATTTTCATCCCCCATGGAGAGCTGAAATCCCCATAGGCGAACCATTAGAGTTCTCTCGGCTTTCTCCCCCCTCCCAGACGCTTATTACTCCTGCCTGTACACTCCGCACTGGCTCATTGGGTTTCGCTAAATTATGCAAATAAGGTGATGTTCAACATATAGTTTTTTTTTTCCCCACATCCTCACTTTCTCTCTCTCTATCTCTCTCTCTCTCTTTCTCTCTGTGTATCTCTCTCTTTTCCGTTTTTTTTCTGCAACCGCACAAGTTTACACAGCTTTCCGCGTGCAGCGACATCATTACACTGACGCAAGGCTGTCAGCGAGATTTATGCATCAGTGACAAATTATATTGGAAATGTGTTTCTCTGCACCCCCCCACCTCCCCCCCACTCCGAAACCCCCCTTCCCTAATTTCCTCCATTCCTCTCTCAGGTTGAGCCAAGTTCTGCCTTTGCCTTGTGGGGGCATTTCAAAGAAAAGTTTGAGCGCGAGAGTGCGCGAGAGCGCGTTCTTCATTTTTGTTTTATGTTTTTGTTTGTGCATATGAATGTGCGCCTGCTGATACGGGTGCGGTCGTGTTCAGATGAATTCATTAATCAGAAATGATGCACAAAACTTCCCCAGCACTAGTGGGCTTCCACTAAAGTCTTGCGATGTCTGTTTATTTTTCCTGGTACTTTCGGGTTTGAAATAGAGTGTAGTCGCACTTTCGCAGTGACTTTCTCAATCCTTTCAAATGATTTAGGGTTTCGGCAGTCAGCGTAGACTTCAACAGTCACAGTCTGGGGTGGAGGGTGGACCTACACCATCTCCACCCTGTGATTGGTCAATCAGGCTTAGGCTGACCTTTTAACCTCTGTTTATTCAGAAGGGAATTATGGAAAAACACCTTCTCAGTTGTGTCAAATGGGGATTTTTTTTTAGTCAAATTCAACTCAAAAAGTCACAACTTAAGAGGTAAGAGGTAAACCTTCTCCAGCATGTGATTGGTCGATTAGGCTTTGGCTAAACCACTAACGACTTTCTCGGTTGTTTCAAATGATTCAGGATTTTGTCAACTCTCTCTCTCTCTCTCTCTCTCTCTCTCTCTCTCTCTCTCTCTCTCTCTCTCTCTCTCTCTCTCTCTCTCTCTCTCTCTCTCTCTCTCTCTCTCTCTCAGTCATGCTGTTACTCACCATCTCACTATCTATCAGCCATTCTGTAACATGCCCTCTTAACACACCGTCTCACTCTCAGTTATTCCATAACTCACCAAATCACTCCTACCTCGTCATGCTGTAAGTCACCACCTCAATCTCACCAAGTTCCAGTCATGCTGTGATACGTCCTGTCACCATCTCACTCTCATCCAGTCATTCTGTTACTCACCATCTCACTCTCATCCAGTCATTCTGTTACTCACCATCTCACTCTCAGTGTTCCATAGCGCACCAAATCACTCCCATCTCGTCATGCTGTAACTCACCACGTCACTCTCACCAAGTTCCAGTCATGCTGTAACTCACCACCTCAATCTCACCAAGTTCCAGTCATTCTGTGACACGTCCTGTCACCATCTCACTCTCATCCAGTCATTCTGTTACTCACCATCTCACTCTCATCCAGTCATTTGGTTACTCACCATCTCACTCTCAGTATTCCATAACGCACCAAATCACTCCCATCTTGTCATGCTGTAACTCACCACGTCACTCTCACCAAGTTCCAGACATGCTTTAACACACCACGTCACTCTCACCAAGTTCCAGTCATGCTGTAATATACCCTGTCACCATCTCACTCTCATCCAGTCATTATGTTACTCACCATCTCACTATCTATCAGCCATTCTGTAACATGCCCTCTTAACACACCGTCTCACTCTCAGTTATTCCATAACTCACCAAATCACTCCCATCTCGTCATGCTGTAACTCACCACGTCACTCTCACCAAGTTCCAGTCATGCTGTAACTCACCACCTCAATCTCACCAAGTTCCAGTCATTCTGTGACTGCTGTAAATCACCACATCACTCTCAAACATCTCATCCAGTCATTCTGTTACTCACCATCTCACTCTCATCCAGTCATTTGGTTACTCACCATCTCACTCTCAGTATTCCATAACGCACCAAATCACTCCCATCTTGTCATGCTGTAACTCACCACGTCACTCTCACCGAGTTCCAGTCATGCCATAACATACCCTGTCATCATCTCACTCTCATCCAGTCATTCTGTTACTCACCATCTCACTCTCATTCAGTCATTCTGTTACTCACCATCTCACTCTCAGTGTTCCATAGCGCACCAAATCACTCCCATCTCTTCATGCTGTAACTCACCACGTCACTCTCACCAAGTTCCAGTCATGCTGTAACACATGGCCTCACTCTCAACCAGTCATTCTGTAACGCAATACCTCACTCTCAGTCAGTCATGCTGTAACACACCATTTCACCCAGTTGTGCCATGAGGCACAATGTAACATGCTCATTGTTACATTGTGCAACTCACTTCTTCACCATTGCTTTGCCACCCAGTCATGCTGCATTTCACCATCTGGCCATCTCACTCAGCCATGACATAAAGCTCCCTTCAGCCAACTCACTTTTACCCAATCATGCCTAACTCACTCTCTCACCCAGTCATTCACCCTCTCACTCTCTCTGCCATTCATGCCATGAATCATGGTTTCACTTTTGACGGTGTAACTCACCGTCACCCAGTCATAACACTACTCATCCTGTCGCATCTCACTCAGTCATCCCTATCTCACTCTCACCCAGTCATGCTGCATCTCGTCTCCTTCCCGTCTCACTCTTATTACTCTCACTTCATCATTTCACTTTCATTGCTTTCATCTCATTCTGATCTTTCCAGTTCCTCCTCTCTCTGGAGGAGAAGATGCTTTATGGGGCTCTACACCCTCCAGTACCTTCCAATCATACACTGGCAACGGCCAAACCTTAATAATAGTATACATCACACACACATGCACAAACACACACACACACACACACACCACAACCCCACCTAATCCACACGTTCTCCCAACACGCATCCACTCACGACAGCACACTCCACACACGGCTCACAGCACACACAGATACACTTCAGAGCGTAAACACACACCTATCATTGGGCGCTATCATCCTCGCCAGATGAGCGCTCCCCCACTGACTAGATAAGCACACGCCGCAGAGACGGGAAGTTAGTGTGAGTCGTGAGATGACGGGCTCGTGACAGCCCAAACGGTGCACATGCCTCTCTCCATCCCTCTTTAATTGTTTTCTTGGTTTCCTCCTCATCTGGTCGCCTGGAAAGACGAAGTGTAGATTAGAGCGCACGAGAGCCAACCCATCACAAATTCCTCTTAATCTCACACACACACAGGTTTGTATTTCTATATTCGCGGGGTGTTTCCATGAGTGCAGTGTTCCACCAACCCCAAACCCAACTTCAGCAACTAAATGCAAATAACAGAAAGAAAGATAGAAGAGCAAAAGCGTTGTCCTCATCATGACAAACCATATTCCCCAAACCCACAAATGTCCCAACAGGATCTATGGAACATCTTGTCCCCAGAAACAATAGCGGTATTTTCAGTCTAGAGTTCAGGACCCAGCATGCCTTGCTCTCAGAGTTTGGTACATTTGCTCAGGTGTGAACGTTTTCCTGTCTGGGAGCAGTCAAGAGAACCTCATCTCTGGCTCTCTTGAAATCGGTGGCCTGGGGGTCTGCTTCCGTCAGAATCTGGTGCTGTCCCTACACATGTGGAAGCTTTTCACTCCCAGCATCATGTGTGAACTAATTTGATTGGTCAGTTTTCTCTTTCAAGAGAGCCAGCAATAATGATCTCCTCCACCAAAAATACCCAGAACTAGTCCTGGGTGTGGACCCTAGTATTCGGGACAATGCCAAACAAACACATGCAGCGTTTGGGAATTCCACCAATTTTTCAGAATGTCTATGTAATTCAATGGTTGATTTATACAAAGTCATTCAGATTGGTTTGATGTCTAATGGTTCACTGTGGAGGAACTTGGCAACTCTTTATGTGGTGGTGATAGGAACCAGAGATCATGGTGTCTACAACACAAACATACTCATTTTATTTGCCCTCCGAAAGGACCTTTTGAGTTGGTAATGTTTAATGGTACATCTCAAAGAGTCCCTTTTGGACTGTTTTGCTTTACAACGCCCTAAAAGTACCTCCCCACAATGAATAGACTGGGGACCACCAGCAGGCTGTGAAGCACCATGCAGTGGTCCATATTCCTGTACTCAGGTGGAGGCAGCAGTTTGTAGTGGGCCAGAAACATCATGTTTAACCATATTAGCGTTATATCAAGTATATGAATACATATACACTCATCCTCAAAAGACTAGTTGCACAAGTAGTCGCACCCAAATGGGCCTTTTCACTGTTCCTGACTGACTCAATAGCCATGACATTCAACGAGCAGTGATGCCCTGCACCAGTCATCCTGATAGTGCCAGCACTATTGGCAGACGGCTGCACAACGCAGGACTACATGGACACGAACGACTGCCCTTAACACCACGTCAGTGTTGCGAAAGACTGCACCTGTGCCATGCCAGACTGTCACGGAGTGATTCAGAATGGCAGCGGGTCATCTT
The DNA here is from genome assembly GCA_024036415.1 of Prochilodus magdalenae. NCBI lineage: Eukaryota > Metazoa > Chordata > Actinopteri > Characiformes > Prochilodontidae > Prochilodus > Prochilodus magdalenae. The sequence goes on from JAMWET010002668.1 coordinate 307,362, forward strand.
CACTGACGAGTCCCGCTTCTGTCTTTGTGGAGACGACCAACAAGTCCATGTGTGGGAGCACCGTGGTCAGCGCTGAACGGTTTGTTGTTACGGATCACACACTCAGAAGGCCTACCACCTAAATCCCTACCGCAAAATCAGCAGGGACTGTGTGAGAATACTCAAGCTGCATGGGATGGATTATCCCAGGACACCGTTAGGAACCTCTTCAACTCTAAACACTGTATACAAGGCAGAATACAGATAGATAGCGTTTTGTAGCGACAAGCCTTCAAGCATCAAAATGTTTGGCCCCAGTAAGCACTAAATACAAGACTGCACACACACCCACACGCACCCACACACACTCCGTAGCCCTGCACGCCCCCTCCCTCCGCCCCCCACTCCAATATCACTCTCACTCCCAATGTTATTAAACACAACTTTGTAGATTTACTTCTTTCAGAGGGCCATTTAGCCCGGCGGAGCAGGAAGGAAGCGCGCGAGGGAATTGCAGGCTGCCAGCGTGTGTCTGTGCGCGCGGACTGACAGGGGTTGATTTGGGCTCGCGGGGCGCGCGCGGCCCTCCTCCCGCGTGTTGTGACAACCGGTCATTACACCTCAACAGCCCGGCGCATGCCACATGCAAATGGACACAAATGGGCTCCCACTGTAGAGAAGCTAATAACGCTGTTTTAGCTGCTACTCTCTTTCATTTCCCCTCCCTCTTCTCTCTTTCTCTCTCTCTCTCTCTCTCTCTCTCTCTCTCTCTCTCTGTTCTACCCCTCCTCATCCTTCCCTTCTCTTTCTCTCTATCGCTCTTTTTTCTCTCTCTCACCGCAGTTAAGAAGGGAAAGCGTTACGCAGAGTGAACTTCTCCAGCACTTGCAACTCGCAGCATGATAGTCTCGCTCAAAACAGCGAAACTGATATTTAAAGCACAGAAATCAAACTTTCAAAACATCAACACTAACGTTCCGAACCAAAGAACTATTATTACTGCTTTGCACTTACGCAGTGATATTACAAAACTCAGTATTAGCGTGTCTGAAGGAAGGATATGGTGAGAAATGCGCTGATTAGATTTAATTCAAATGTATTCAACCTATTCTTCTGGTCAGAGCTAATTTCCTCAGACCAGGAAGTACATGTTGTCAACCCACCTACCCAAAGAGAAGAGCCAGCACATCAAACCTGCTAGTACTGACTGACAGCTTGTCTACAAAGGTGGACGAAGTACACAAACCAGGTTCCCCCTTATACCTCTACTTGAATGAAAGTCTTAAGTATTAAGAAAAAGTATTACTTTTATTATTCTAATATCTGATTATTATTTCTAGAACAAGGCTCTCAGTCCACCAGTCTTTCAATACAAGGTCATTAATTAGTCTGATACTGAGGTTTGTTCAAATGATCCTAAGCACAAAACACTGACGGAGAACAGGATCCATTAGCTAGAACCAAACTCTGTCCAACAGATCAAAACAACCTCCATACACAATGACTGCTGTACCCTGATTGGTGAACTCGCTTTACGCTTCTTTCATTTGGACATGGTCACATATCTCAGCACATATAAGCCAAAAGAAAAAAAAATTATTTGGTTGTGATGTTGTGGAGTAAGCAATGAATCAGAATCAGAATCAGAATCAGAAATACTTTATTGATCCCGGGGGGAAATTGCAGTTTTTACAGTAACAACCATTTAGAATAAACAATAATAATTTACAACTGAATTTACAATGAAATATTAGAACTTTAAATGTGGTGGAGTTAAAATGAAAACACCCCCAAAGACACCAACACACTACTTACAGTACACTAACACATTAAATTGCTGAGTTACTGTACACCAACACACTACTTACAGTACACTAACACATTACACTTACTGAGTTACTGTACACCAACACACTACTTACAGTACACTAACACATTACACTTACTGAGTTACTGTACACCAACACACTACTTACAGCACACTAACACATTACACTTACTGAGTTACTGTACACCGACACGCTACTTACAGTACACTAACGCATTACACTTACTGAGTTACTGTACACCAACACGCTACTTACAGTACACTAATGCATTACACTTACTGAGTTACTGTACACCGACACGCTACTTACAGTACACTAACGCATTACACTTACTGAGTTACTGAACACCAACACACTACTTACAGCACACTAACACATTACACTTACTGAGTTACTGTACACCAACACGCTACTTACAGTACACTAACACAGATTTATAACGGGGGCCACTTACACTAGATTTATTTCTCAAACCCATTACACTTACTGATAGATTCGTACACCGACCACCACTACTTTAAGTACAGTGTGAAAACCATTGTAAATCTACATGCTGTTTTTACACCTTTTGCTAAACTTACCTGAACAATTTTGGTTCCCAATTCATAAGACCAAACTTGTATATGTAAATCTACATGTGTTTTTTTGCTAAACTTTGAAAATTTGGTTCCCAATTTTACAGTAATAAACGCTATTAAAAGTCTTACGCTGAAGTTACTGAATAAAAAAGGAGTTAACTCAGAATTCAGTGTTTACAATTACTTCACAGTGTTTTTTAGGCAGTGCTAAATACAAACCGGATTCCAAAAAAGTTGAGACACTAAACAAATTGTGAATAAAAACTGAATGCAATGATGTGGAGGTGCCAACATCAAATATTTTATTCAGAATAGAACACAAATCACAGATCAAAAGTTTAAACTGAGAGAATGTATCATTTTAAGGGAGAAATATGTTGTTTCAAAATTTCATGGCGTCAACAAATCCCAAAAAAGTTGGGACAAGTAGCAATAAGTGGATGGAAAAAGGAAATTGAGCATATAACGAACAGCTGGAAGACCAATTAACACTAATTAGGTCAATTGACAACATGATTGGGTATAGAAAGAGCTTCTCAGAGTGTCAGTGTCTCTCTGAAGCCAAGATGGTAAGAGGATCACCAATTCCACCATTGTTGCGCAGAAAGATAGCAGCAATACCAGAATGGTGTTACCAAGCGTAAAATAGCAAAGACTTTTAAGTTATCATCATCAACCGTGCATAACATCATCAAAAGATTCAGAGAATCTGGAACAATCGCTGTGCGTAAGGGTCAAGGCCGTAAAACTCTACTGGATGCTCGTGATCTCCGGGCCCTTAAACGTCACTGCACCTCAAACAGGAATGCCACTGTCAAGGAAATAACAAAATGGGCTCAGGAATACTTCCAGAAAGCATTGTCAGTGAACACAATCCACCGCCGTTGCCAGCTGAAACTCTACAGTGCAAAAAAGAAGCTATTTCTAAGCAAGCTCCACAAGCTCAGATGTTTGCACTGGGCCAGGGGTCTTTTAAAATGGAGTGTGGCAAAATGGAAGACTGTTCTGTGGTCAGATGAGTCACGATTTGAAGTTCTTTATGGAACACTGGGACGCCATGTCATCCGGACCAGAGAGGACAAGGATAACTTTTTTTGGGATTTGTTGACGCCATGAAATTTTGAAACAACATATTTTTCCCTTAAAATGATACATTCTCTCAATTTAAACTTTTGATCTGTGATTTGTGTTCTATTCTGAATAAAATATTAGATGTTGGCACCTCCACATCATTGCATTCAGTTTTTATTCACTATTTGTTTAGTGTCCCAACTTTTTTGGAATCCGGTTTGTAAATGTGAACGTTTTATAGAAGCAGTAATGCTAATGCTAGTATCTGAATTACTCTCCTACATGTATTCGATGGCAGCCAATTTTATTTATTTTGACTCTACATCAGTCAGGCACATTACTGTTGTTTTGAGATCCTGCCTCAGGTTCCTGCCTCTGCTTCAGAGCTCCACCAGTTCACTTACAGAAGCCAAGCTTCCAGGCAAAGCCAAACAAACATCCCAACAAACAAGTCCAATAAACAGTGAGATGATTTTCATAAGCAAAAGCACTCGCACTGACCTCAGCACAGCATCTGGGCAGATTTCATACTGGTGTCCAATAAAAACTGATATTTTGTTCACTAAAACATCTAACTCTGCCTTTATCTTGCATGGAAGCACGACTTCATATGACTTACACAAACACGTTCATGCCTGCTGTACTGTCAGATGTCGTAACTGTTACACTATCAACCTTCACGGAAGCCAAACTCTCAGGTTTATAGCAGCAGCTTTAACAAACACTGGTAGGAAGGCTCCAATGCTACATAAATGAATAGCTCATTGCTTCCCACTGATCGCTGGGCTGCACTGGTCTTTAACATCACTCTACTTACACATGCCTTCTGCTGCTTTCAGATGCCAACAAGGTCCCCACTGGTGGTCCTGTCTGGTGGTCCGGACGGTGGGCTCTGCACCTGCTGGCCTGATCTGGCTGGATCTGTGAGGGTCTAGACACCCCAAGATGTGAAATGAAGACAGTGCAGACTTCGGTTTACAAATAACTGTTGTCCTTCAAATTGTAAAACTAAATCATGGACTCAGTCCTGAGATTTTTGGTTGGTGTAGCTCAGCAGATAACACCGCTACCCACCAGGAAGCCACCATTCCATGTGGGAGTTCGAATCCCAGTCTGGGTGACTATGCTGCTACACCAATAAAAGTCCTTGGGCAAGACTCCTAACACTACACTGGCCCACCTGTATAATGAATAACCTTGTAAGTCGCTCTGGATAAGAGCGTCAGCTAAATGCCGTAAATGTAATTTTTAGCACAAATTTAAAAGCTGTATCAGGGGGTTGTAAAAGCGAGACCTGACACCCTGACCAGGTAGAGAACACCCTTTTCTATAGCCTGCAGTTCAAAAGTGTATTGTTTTTGTTGGCAGGGATTTGGGAACTGTTATTAGAAGTAAGGAATACTTACCAAAATTGGTTAAGGCAAATTCACCATGGCAACAAGCTTCTGGCTAGAATGTTTGATGGTTTGGGTTTTTAAGTTGGCACGTTTTTTTTTAATGTACCTTTCAGCTGTCCAGTTTTAACGGATATCCTCTGTATTGGGATAAGGTGTTGCATGTGAAGCAGATACAAGCTTTGTAATTGTTTTGCACTTTTGGAGTTTAGTTAATCTGCTCTTCCCTTTCATTTTTTTTAGTTTTGTGTGAGTTAGTTCAACCTTACTAAGACCATACCATCATAAACCTTATACCAGATCAGCACTCCTCAGCATTCCTCTATCTATCAAAATTTATCTAATTCTTTTCTCCGTTTTGTTTCTTTGGAACTGTACAGGGGTTGGACAGTGAAACTGAAACACCTGTCATTTTAGTGTGGGAGGTCTCATGGCTAAATTGGACCAGCCTGGTGGCCAGTCTTCATTAATTGCACATTGCACCAGTAAGAGCAGAGTGTGAAGGTTCAGTTAGCAGGTAAGAGCACAGTTCTGCTCAACATACTGCAATGCACACAGCATTATGGGTGACATACCAGAGTTCAAAAGAGGACAGATTGTTGGTGCACGTCTTGCTGGCGCGTCTGTGACCAAGACAGCAAGTCTTTGTGATGTATCAAGAGCCACGGTATCCAGGGTAATGTCAGCAAGAAGGACGAACCTCCACCAGCATCACGTAGTGACCTGGCCACTATCCTGCAAGAAGAATGGCTTAAAATCCCTCTGACCACTGTGCAGGACGCAGTATATGTCATTCCCAAGACGAACTGACGCTGTATTGGCAGCGAAAGGAGGCCCTACACCATACTAATAAATGACTGTGGTCTAAAACCAGGTGTTTCAACTTCATTGTCCAACCCCTGTACGTGCAAACCAAGAGTCAACTGAGAAAAATGTATAGCACAATCAATCTATGTTTCAATCAATAAACAAACCAATCAGTTAATAAATAAAATTGTTTATGCGATGATGTGTTTTACATTGTTGGCAGTATTGTTTCACACCCTTCTCAGTTTATCAGCACTGAATCCAAATTCTGGTATTGTAACAACTCTCCCCCAAAGAACCCTTTTGGTACCTCATTTGAGCAGAACAAGACGGAGGAAATGATCCACAACGACAAAACCGTAGCTCGTCATTTAGCTCAAAAAAGCAGCTCAGGCTCTAAAAAAGCTGCTCTGAAGATAATGCAGAATGCTCATCCTTGTGCGTAAAAAACAACCAACCCCCCAAAAAATGTGCTTTTCTCCCACCATTTAACTTGTCGAGCGTTGAAACAAAAGCCAAAAGCTTGTAGCGGCACGTAAGGATGCAACAGACTTCCATTTGGACTAAACAGTGCGCCGCTTTATTGTTCCGGGTAATTCTGCCCTGCTCTGGGGTCAGGCCTTATTTAAACCTCAGTCCATTACAGCAGTGAAGTGAGTGTGTGTGTGTGTGTGTGTGTGCATGTGTGCACGTTTGAGTGTGAGAGAGAGAGAGAGAGAGAGATAAACAGAAGCAGCAGGGGAGGAGGAATACACACTGAACATCTTCAGATGCCTCGCCGTCTTTCTCACTCGTTTTCTGTGTCTTTGATTTTTCCCTCTCTGGCTTTGATGTCAGTACAGTGACAGGTAGACAGCAGCAGAAGGGCTACAAGATCAGAATACCAGTAAGCTTCTATTAGGGTAGAGATGTATTTACAAAGCCTAGCTTTTTTCCCCCATCCTTCTTGTTCGCTCACGCTCCCTCACAGGCAGACACACACATGAAAATGGAGGGAGGCAGCAAAGTTTCCGTGCTCATACCTCCATTTAAAATATCTGCACTCGACAGAACCGCAAAACTGCTAATGCACAGGAATTTGCACGTACTGCCGCACACATGAAAACATGTGAGGTTAGTGCCTGGTTAGGCGAGGACTGGGGGGGGATTAGCTTTTCTTGTGGAGCTGTAGTAAAACCCGCTGAATCCAAGCTGACTTTTTATAATTCCTGCAAATTTATAGGGAGATCAGGTTACCCTACCGTAATCCCCCGTACCTCAAATACCTTTCTGCTAAACCCCCCAAAATAAACCCCACTTTTACCTCAATATATGTCTAATTTGTTCTATTATGGTGCTAATATAAATCATAAGCATGGAAGAATGACAAAACCCAAAATTATTCTAATATTTAAATTAACTAATAAATTAATTTATGAAGTTGAATTATGAAAAATAATTCATTATTATTTTTATCATGGTTATTATTATTATTATTTTTATTATTATTATTATTATTATTATTATTATTATTATTATTATTATTATTATTATTGTTAATATTATTAATATTAATATTAATATCAATATTAATATTAATATTATTGTTATTTTTATCATTATTATTCTTATTATTATTCTTATAATTATTATTATTATTTTTATTATTATTATTATGATTATTATTATCATTATTATTATTATTATTATTATTATTATTATTATTTTTATTATTATTATTATTAATAATAATAATAATCAAATATTATTATTATTCTATTTTTGTCTTCATTTACTATTTATTATTATTATTATTCAACATTTATAAAAAGTATTTTTTCATTAGAATAACTACCAAAACTATATTATACCAATAATACTATTATAGCTTATTAATATAATATAAATTACTCATAAATTAATGCTGTAACAGTGCTGTCCCTATTACTTCTATGCTATTAGTAGCCATAAAGTACAATATTGTATTTTCATTTATTATGATCATGAAGAAACGAGAGAGAAAAGAGAATCAAATACATGGCGGTTATGTATGAGGAATGTGAGGCATAATGAAAGAGCAGGAGTGATACAAAAGATAGATAGAGAGAAAGAGCATGAGAAGGATAGATGGAGCTTTAATATTTGGTTATATTGTTGAAATGATAACAATAATAATAACATTACACTAATAATATTTTATACCATATTACCATACTAATATATTAATAATAATGGTAGCACTTTAATACTGTCAGTAGCCATGAAAGTATATTTCTATATGTTTACTATGACATTATAGAACCTTAGGAACCTTATCCCAGTCATGAGCCTCGGCCGTGGGTACATTCTGGTGACCGTTAACTGAGAAGTCTTACTTTCAGTCTTTAGTGTCAGTGGCGTCCTTGAGCCCATGAAGACATGACCCACTAAGAAGCGCACAAAATTGGATTTCAAATGGCCAGTTAAAATTCCACCATTCTGAGATAAAAGAGCCGGACAAACAAACAAACATCTGCTCTAAACAGCCGCTTTAGAACCGGCTCCGAGCCGCGTCCTTAATCTAATAAATTGATTTGCTATATCCCTAAACTGTGACGTGACAGATATTACTGGAGTGTTAGTCCCACCCATTAACACACAAAGCAACGCCCCCCAGTAGCTCCTAAACTATTCTGGTCCTGTACAGTAGAGACCGGCTCGGGCTCGGGCCCTGGTCACCCAAGGATTAAAGAGGCTGCTCTGGTAAAGCAGCGTGTTCAGAACTCACTCTATTCTCCTTCCAAAAGCTTTCACTCTGCCCAGACGGGGGCATTAACACAGACGCAAATGAAAAACAGATTAGCAGAGGATAGCAGCTCCCCAGCCCTGCACCACTGGATGAGCGAGGGAAAGAGGAGAGGGAGAGAGAGAGGTGCAGGGTGTGGTGGGGATAGGGGCAAGTATATGACTTCCAATTCTGAGTATTTTCATACTGTACAACAGTGGGATTACTAGGGGAGTCTCTACTGAGGGAGAGAGAGTGTGTGTGGGGAGAGAGAGAGAGAGAGAGAGAGAGAGAGAGAGAGAGAGAGAGAGAGGGAGAGAGAGAGAGAGAGAGAGGGGGGGGGGAGAGAGACAGACAGACAGAGACAGACAGACAGAGAGAGAGTGAGAGAGAGAGAGAGAGAGACAGAGAGAGAGAGAGAGAGAGAGAGAGAGAGAGAGAGAGAGAGAGAGAGAGAGAGAGAGAGAGAGAGAGAGAGAGAGGGAGAGAGAAAGAGAGAGAGAGAGAGAGAAGGGAGAGAGAGAGAGAGAAGGGAGAGAGAGAGAATTAGAATGAGAAGTGGAACAGAGACGGAGAAACATAAAGGAGAAGAAAGGACAAGAGAAAAGGAATGAAGATGAGAAAGGGAAAGAGAAAAGCAAAAAAGAGAGATATAAAGAAAGATGAAATGAAACGGAGAAATAAGGAATGTAGACAGAAAGGAGGACACAGACAGACGATAGATAGATAGAGAAATGCAGAATGAAGACAAAGAAAGGAAAGAGAGAAAGAGAGACAGACAGAAAGAAAAGGCGAGAGAGAGGGAGAGATAGAATGATAAAAGCAGAGAGAAGGAAGAAGGAGCAGATAGATAGATAGATAGATAGATAGATAGATAGATAGATAGATAGATAGATAGATAGATAGATAGATAGATAGATAGATAGATAGATAGATAAAAGGTGTGACAAATGGAGGAAGAGAGAAGGAGAGAGAAAAAAAGCCAGAGAAGAAGAGAGGAAAGAAAGAGTGATAGACCGAAGGAGATAGAAGGATGGCAGGTGCGAGAAAAGGAGAAAGACAAAATGGGAGAGGAAAAGAAAAGAACAAAGAAAAGGAGATAGAAGGATTGCAGGAGATAGAAGGATAGCAAGAAAGAGTGTGAGAGCGAAAAAGGAGAGAAGAGGAAAAGAAAAGAATGTAGGGAAGGGGGAAAGAGTGTTCATGATTACCACCCATGGACACATTCAGTGGATGAGAGACACGCCATCAGTGCGGTGCACACTCACAACAGCAGAGGAATATTAGGCGCGGGTCTGACTCCAAATCCTCGGGAGCTTTCTAAGAGTGGGGTGAATCGGCTGAACTGGCTCCACAGCCCAAACCGTCCCGGCTAATCCAAATAGATTAGGATTATAACTGCATTATCTTATTCTCCCTCCTCCACTGCACACTCCTCTGGGTTTGTCTAACAGGTGTACTTGCTCTCTGTCAGGGTCTAGAAGGCCCTCCCCTTCCTCTCTCCCTCTCCCCAGACGTCTCGCCTGGATCCATATCAAACGGAAAGAGGGATGTGCAGAAGTGCTGGCACTCGGTTTTGGATGAGATGGATCATTTGGGATGCTCAGACAAATGCCCCCGCTGTAGTGTGGGGGGTAAACAGCTCTTGACATTGTGGGCCTTTTTCCGGGCGAGAGGGGGGCAGGAGTGGGCGTGCGACATATACCCAAGCTGGGAGGAGGAAGAGGAGGAGAATAAGGACCAAAGGCATCCGGCCTGGATTTGGCTCTGTTTGACTGATGGGTCTATCTCTGCTCCAGCAGGAATCGCAAAGGAATTCTGGGATATGTGGCGGCCCCGCCTTCATTCAGTTTTTTTGGTTTCTATTCGCAGAAAGACTTTAGCATTCAGTTCAGGGACTGTAGAAATATTATTGGAATGTAAAGATAAACAAATTAAAAATAGACTTAAAGTGAACTCCTGAAACCAAACCTACTCCATATCAGTTCCAACTCAATTCAGTTCAGTTCAATTCAGTTTGATTCAACTCAGTTATTAATTCAGTTCTGTTTTAATAATCTCAATTCAGTTCATTTCTATTTGATTTGATTTGATTCATTTTCAGTGTCGTTCTGGTCCGATTCTGTTCAGCCCATTTTTGTCTATGTAAGTGTAATTAAATGAAATTTAATTTTCAATTCAGTTCAAGTCTGATTTAGTTCAGTTGAATTAGATTCAGTTCATATAATTCACTTTAGTTAGAATCAGTTCAGTTAAGTTTAATTAATGCCTGACATTAATTAAATATATTAGTTAATATTAGTTCAATTCTGTTAAATTCAGCTTGATTTGGCTCAATTTGATTTGATTCAGTTCAATTCTTTTACACATAATTCAGTCAAATTCTCACTTCAGTAGTTTAGTCAAGTTCAACTCAATCTGATTCAGTACACTTCAGCTTAGTCCTCGTAGTTCTATTCTGTTTTATTTAATTTGTTTTAAATTCAGTTCCACTCTGATTCAGTTCTGTTCAATGTTGGTCAAATTAAACTCAGTTCAGTTTTGTCCAGTTATGTTATCAAACTTTCAATTCAGGCCAGTTCTGTTCAGCTCTATTCATTCCGTTCATTTAGGTCTATATAGCTCAGTTATTTCATTACAGTTCAATTCATTTATATACAATCCAATTCTACTCTGGCCCATTAGCTTTAACTCACATAAACTTACTTCAGGACAGTTCTAAATTAATTTCAGATATTTCAGATTATATCAGATGCACCAACATGAATTGAACTGATATAATCTGATTTATATCAGTAGAATTGGATTGTATATAAATGAATTGAGCTGTACTGAATTAACTGAGCTATATAGACCTGAATGAACGGAAGGAACAGAGCTGAACAGAATTGGCATGAATTGTAAGTTTGATAACATAACTGGACAAAATTTAAGCCTAATTTGACTAACATTGAATAGAACTGAATCAGAGTGGAACTGAATTTAAAACAATAGAATAGAACTAAGAGGGCTAAGCTGAACTGTATTGAATCAAATTGAACTACTGAAGTAAGAATTTGACTGAATTATGTGTAAAAGAATTGAACTGAATCAAATCAAATTGAGCCAAATCAAGCTGAATTTAACTGAACAATATCAAATTATTTTTCTTCTATCAAGCATGAATTAATCTTATCTGAGCTGATTATAACTGAAGTGAATTCAGTTTAATTCAACTCAATTTATAACTCAGTTATATTCTTTTACTTACAATTCAGTTCCATTCTATTCGACTCTGTAGTCCAACTAAATTCGGCATGGTCAGTTTCAATTTAATTCAGTTTAATCCAGTTCTAATCTGTTTTATTTTTTCATTTTCAATTCTATTTAGCTCAGTTCAGTCCATACCAGTTCAAATGATTTTAGACCTGTACAGTTCATTTCCATTAGGTTCTTTTCAATTCAGTTCTATTACTGTCAGTTATTTTTAATTCAGTTAATCTTTTTTCAGGTTAGAAATCAGTTTCAGGTCATATTACTTCAGTTCAGTTCTACATAGCTCCAGGTCAAGAGTAACATTTAAAAAATATATAAAAAAATACAAATAATTTAATATCAGTTTCATTCACAATGACACTTACCCATCAATTTAATTCTATTCATTTTATTTGGTCATACTCAGTTTAGTTCATACCAGTTCAATTTTAGGACTGCACAGTTCAGTTGCTTAAGTTTAAATTCAGTTTCAGTTCATTCATTTCTTTCAATTCAACTCTATTCCTGCCAATGACTTTCAATTCAGTTAAGCTTTATCCAGGTCAGTTAGAAATAAATTCTACATTACCAATTTAATTTACTTCGGTTCCATTTACAGGTGAATTCATTTGATCTTTGTTTTCCTGTTCAGTATTTGCTTTATTGACATTACTACCCTGCATTTCTATTGTCAAAGAATTGTACATCATAACAAATGCAAAAGGGAAGAAATTATTGTTTTTCTATCTCTCTCTCTTTCCCTCTCTCTCTTTCCATCTCTCTCTCTTTCCCTCTCTCTCTCTCTCTTTCTCTCTCTCTCTCACTCTCTCTCTCTCTCTCTCTCTCTCTCTCTCTCTCTCTCTCTCTCTCTCTCTCTCTCTCTCTCTCTCTCTCTTTCCTTCTCTCTCTCTTTCCATCTCTCTCTCTTTCCTTCTCTCTCTCTCTCTCTCTCTCTCCTTCTCTCTCTCTCTCTCTCTCTCTCTCTCTCTCTCTTTCCTTCTCTCTCTCTTTCCATCTCTCTCTCTTTCTCTCTCTCTCTCTCTCTCTCTCTCTCTCTCTCTCTCTCTCTCTCTCTCTTTACCTCTCTCTCTCTTTCCCTCTCTCTCTCTTTCCCTCTCTCTCTCTCTCTCTCTCTCTCTCTCTCTCTCCTCTTTCCCTCTCTCTCTTTCCCTCTCTCTCTTGCTCCCTCTCTCTCTCTCTCTCTCTCTCTCTCTTTCTCTCTCTCTTTCCCTCTCTCTCTCACTCCCTCTCTCTCTTTCCCTCTCTCTCTCTCTCTCTCTCTCTCTCTCTCTCTCTCTCTCTCTCTCTCTTTCTCTGTATAAAGACCAGACATACAGAGAAATGAACACATCAGACTCCAGTATAAGGCTGACTGAGTGAGATTTCAGTGGACAGTGGACAGAAGCTCAGCCACACTGACAGGTAAGCCGACGTTACACACCAACACACACGCTCTGAAAACTATACACTCCATATCTCTCCCTCTCTTTCTCTGAGTGAGCACTCTCTAAATTGACTCTGACAGTTGCACTGCTACCTGGCCTTTAATGCCCATGTCAACACGGCCGCAAGCTCACATACAGACACCGCGTAGCCTCTGGCAGACGCTTAGTCAAACACACATACCCACATACAGAGGCAGAAGGGACGTGTAGCAGGAGGTCAGTGTGTTTCACCTGGTTAAAAGACTCTTACAGCAGCTGACAGGAGGAGAGAGAGATTATCCAGCGAAAAGACAGAGGAAAAGAGGGAGAAACTGATATGATGAGATTAAATTCAGAGGAAAAAAGACCAAAAGGACAAAGGTAGGAGTGAATAGGAATATGTGGAGTAGATGGAATAATATCAGCAATGATTCGAGGAAATACATCAGAGCAGGTCTGAAAAAATAGCGTCTGATCCCGCAGAAAAACGACAGTCTGATTGGAGACTCTCTAATGAATGCCTTCTGATGTGTAAAATTTTGGGAG